>VXBC01009551.1:0-83751 GCA_013399945.1 Ploceus nigricollis
GCTGTGTTTACGGGCCATGTCAAGCTATGGGGTACTATTTTGAGGATGAGCTGTTCAAAAACAAAAGTTCTCTTTATCTATCTCTGAGATCATCTTCATCTCTGGGAACAGAGGTCTTCCTCTTCTCTCCCTGGGGCACAGGGTGTTCATTACTCTTCTCTCTCTCTGTTAAAACTTCTTATTAAATTCACAGCTATTTCAACATTTGCCTGCTTCAACATTGGTTTAAACAATCCATCCCCCCATAATTCTTCAATGCGTTATAGGGAAAAAAAAGTCTGATGGATCAATTAAGTTCTTTTCCATAGCTTTACATGAGGATTTCAGCCCCAAGATCGAGGCAACTCCTCATCCCTCCCATCTGGGACTCAACTTTCTCTTCACTGACCTTGGTGTCTTCATGTTATTCCTCTATGTGCCTGCACTTTGTCCTTTTCTCTCACTCAGGGAGGACTGAAGCACTGAAAGAGCTATTATCTCACCTGGGGCCTACAGATGGTCACAAGACCCCAGCTGGTCTTGGTAGCTTGTGGCTCGAGCTGGTTTACGATGGAGGTTTCTGCAGTGGCTGTGCTGGGGCTATGTCAAGATTGGCTGCTCTGGGGCAGAGGGCCAGGATCTCAGCAGCCAGGCTAGAACTCAGCAGCGAGAATGGCCAGGGGCCGGTGGCTTCTCCTCCCCCCTGCCCGGTGTTGTGGATGAATCTCAACAGCGGTAGAATCTTGGCCGAGCCGGTCCGGCCTGGGGCTGCTTTCTGTGTGGGCTGCAGAGCCACCTCTATTTTTTTCAGCAGCCACGCTGCGGGGAGGGCCAGGATCTCGGCAGCCAGGCTTGGACCCAGTGGCCAATGGCTTTCCCTGCCACTGGGGCCCGGCCCAGCCTTGGCCCTGTGGCCTCCTGTCCCCCTGCCTGGCAGCCGATGGGGCCCGGCTCCGCGGCAGAGCCCGCCCCACCCGGCCTGACCCAGCTGAGATGGGGGCGGTGGGGGACCAGGCCAGCTGTGTTACCTGCTCTCAGGCCAGCAAAGAAAAAGGCAGAATTCCTGGGATTTTTCATTTTTAACATGGGTGTTCACAGAGCCATATCAGCTTTCTCAGTGGTTTAACAGATTGTCAATTCTCAAAGCTAATTACTGATGGTTTTTTTTTGTCAGACACAGAGGAAACTGCTAGCAGCTTCTCTTAGAACATTGCTTCCTTGATGCAAAACCAGCACATTGAAAATAATTACTGTATTCTAATACAATTAATAATCAATAGCATATTAATATAAAATAAAATATATAAATCTAAGTATGTGAATTAGAAAGCATTATTAATGTTCTCCAGGTATGTTTGCTGGATTATGTAATCACTTCTTTTCTTCAATAATTACATCTATCTTGGATTACTACTGTTCCAGTCTTCTTTGCATTTTATGAGATGAGTACAGGTGCACAAATATGTTAGCCTCCCAAATCCTATCTTTGTCACAGAATTCGTGCTGGAGAGATGAGGATCTTTTAGGGTAACGACATGTAAAAGACAGAAAATAGTCTCTGCCTCATGTACATATGGAATCTGACTTCAAACACGATTTTCTTTACACATCAATCCCTCCTTTTTACTCCAAATGCTAGAGCCAATGTCACTTTCTTCCTCTCACCATCAATAGCAAAGTAGTAAGGTTATACCCCACTATCTCTCAAACAAACAGAGGATTTTAGCTAAGTTAAAAGAAACTGAGCAGGCATAGTCCTGAAAAACACTGCCTTGTTTTGCATTCTAATCCAACAAGGTAAAGATTTCCTGCACGCTTCAATGGCTTGGCTTAAAAAGTGTATCTGCAAACTGGAAACCTTAGGTAATAAGAAATTTAGAAACCTCAGTCTCCAGTCTCTCCTGTTACCTAATTTTATCTGTGTGTCTACCAGATATTCATACATGCAGACACAAATATAAATTAGAGATACAATTAGAAATCAAATATGTGTGGGTTTCATTTTTTTTCATATCATTAGCCTTCAAATACATCTTGGGGTTTTTTTCTTCAGGTATTTCACTGTGTGCCACTCAGTTTGCTCCTTCCACAGGCATATCTTAGTGGAAGCTTGCTTACCATCCTTCACTCACGTTAAACAGAAGGAGGAAATAAATCTCTCTTAAGTGGTAATTAAATGCTCAAACAATGGGTTTGAGCATTGCACAGCTTGATGCTTGGAAAGGCTAGTGAAAAGCTAAGCCATCAGAGCAAACCTGTAAGCTGGAGAAGCAAATGCAGATCCCTGTGGTTTCAGCGGCTGCAGCTGTGTGAGTGAAGCAGCAGGCCAACAGGCGGGTGGTGCATGGTGTGTCCTACATGGACCTGGGGGAAAGCCAAACAGCCTATTTTCCATTGCCCAAGATAGTTACAGAAAAGGCAAATCTGGGAATCTTAAGATGCCCTCCCTGCTTGTTCCCCACATACTGGAAGAAAGGCAAGACTATTAAACAAACAAATTTATGCCTATGATACATTGAAACCATACAGTTAATGATTTTAATTCTGGCAACCAATTAAAAGGGCTCCATGTACTGGCTGATTGTTCAGGCTGGAAGGGTTGGTGGTGTATATTGTTTAGTATTATTAGCAGTGTTCAGTATTTCTAGTAGTGAAGTCAATGGAGTAACAAAACTTTTGTGCAATTATGTGTGCATACATTACAATCTTGACAGGTTTAGTAGGAATGAAGCTCTCATTCAGCTAAGAAATAATTACATATAATGAGAAAAGAAGAAATACAGAGAAAGTGTGACAAACTACTAATAAAATGTAGATTCTTATACTGACATAATGCATTAATTTATGCCCATTTTGTTTTGATGTAGAGAATTGTGACCATTCATTGCATTAGCATCCAAATTATTTTGGGGTTTTTTCAATAACAACAGCCATGAACAATGACCAGTCTTTGTCTTACAACAAAAATATTAGCATATGTTACTGAAGTCTAATTCCGCCAGGTTTTTCCTATCACCACTCTGACAAACATGATAGTGACTGGTTTATTTCTTATGTCCTTATTGCTGCACCAAATAAGTTTGGTGAATCATACCACAACTGATTTATGTTATGACAGGCTCTTTCCATGGGAACAAAGCTATGGAGTCTTATATATGGACAGCTCTTTCTACATATCGTCACAAAAATCTTGAGAATTAAATTAAAGCTGCTTTAGTAATTCATAAAGAAATTACATTTACCAACTTTTTTCTCAGTTCTTAGTTTATCCCTTCAAGACCTAGCACTTCCAAGCAGTAGATCAGCATGAGATAAATGCCAAGTGAGTTTTTACAAAGCAGTGTGACAAGCACAATGTAAGCCCATTTTAGGTGAAATGCAATGGTACCATTCAACGAAAACTCTCAGACTCCCAATCCCCACACTTTTCCTGTTATTCTAATGAAAATCCTAATTACATAACTACATCTCCTTTCAACAATTGACTATAATCACATCTTATCTGCCTTTTCTGAAGGGCATTGAGTCCAAGCTGTTAAAAGACAAATAAAGAGACATAAGCATCTCTTTTATTTACTCAAGAAACTCTTGTTTCCTGAGTGTGGTACAGGCTCCAGCTCAGGCACCTCTGCTCAGCTCAGGCACAGCATGCCACAGACAAAGATGTACATTCTAACAAAAGAGGCCCTGAACCAATGTGGTACTGGCAAAGTGAAAGGATACCTTTTGTCGTCATACACTTGCTTAGCAGAAGAGTTAAGTCCAGATACCAGAAGGTATCTGGACTTAACATTTACTTTATAGGTGTTGTCAAAATATTAAAGAAGAGCAGCCCTACTTAACCTTTTTCAGTGAGAGTTGGGTTTATGCTGTCTGCTCTTTGAGCTGTTTCAGTGCTAGCCAACTCTGAAAAGAAAATCATGTGAGGCAAAGTGGAAGGGTTCAGGAGAAAAAAGGTCATTTCTTTAGCAGTACTTATCTTGTACATAGCAATGTGCAAATGCAACCTTGCTAGCACAAACTAGACTTGACTTCAAGAGTCTTTAAAAAGCTTTTGCCTCTTTTTTTCAAAATTGTGACATTTTAAACATGTATATACCATGCCAGATATCTGCTTTTTAAGCAAATACTTTCAGATTTCCTATTTTGTTGTTAAATTAAATTAATTAATTAATTTAAGAAGTTAGAGATATATGAAAAAAATGTGAAAAACCAAAAAAGAGTTCAAAGTTTCAAGATGGGTTCAAATTCAGTTAATGTGTGTTCATCTAAGTTGTGTATTCTATTCTACTTTATGATTTGGGTAGCAATACAGTGGCAGAATTATTTAAAATAATATGATTTGCAGTTCAAAGTTCTTGATAAATTTTCATTAAAGTTCTGCTAATTCATAAGCTTTGCACAATATTTCTAAAATAAAAAGTATATATTTTTACCATATAACCATACTTAGTGTTTGTATCTCAGAACAGGGATTTCAGGTAGATTAAAATACTGATGATTTTGATATACTTCAAATTAAAAAGAACAGAATTAATTTCTCAAAATTTTCAGATTGGGAACTAATTAAGGCATGGAAAATGATAGATTTGTTATGTATATTGTGCAAGAATAATTAAGAATAATTAATATTTTGAGCTTTCAAAGTACTACAAAGCATTTCAAGAAAATGAATATGAATAAAGTGTTTTGCGGTTATTTAATTATTTATTTACTTATTTTGCAGCCCAAAGGTAAGGACAAAATTTAAAAATGCAAATAGCAGGACTTTGTGTGTGTTAGATTTACTCCAACACAACTGAGGACCCGCAATAATCTCGTATGTATAATTACATGCTCCCTCTACTGTAACCAGCAGACTACCTTAGACTGTGACCTCTAAGCAGTGATAGTCCCTCTGTGTGCTCCACATATCCCAGGAAAGTGATGAGTTGTCCTGTTCTTACACATTTATTCAAGGTTACCTTGGCAACCACTTGACAAGATGGTTCCATAATGTCTGTCCAGCTTTTTTCGTTATTGCATGAGTTTAGAGACTAGACAATTTCAAAAGATGGCTTTTCCCCCTAGGGCCTGCAGTCTCAATATAAATTTCTTCCTGTCTCAATAAACTTGCTAGTCTACTTGCTAAAAAACCTATGTGTTTATGGTGTTATTTCCCATATATATAGGCAGATATTGATTCAACTGCTCTGTATTCTACTGAATGCATTTACTAAATACTTCTTTTTATTGTAGGTTTCTCAAATTTTGTGTGACTATAACTTTCTCTGGGCATGGTTGTCTCTGTTCATTCTAAATTCTGCTTGCCCCTAACATTCAACCATGTAAAAATATTAAATAAATTTTAAGGAAGACAGGGATGGTAAAGGCATAGATTTATCTTATTCTAAATTGGCATAGTAATATTATTAAGTAATATAATTTAATATTAATTTGATATACTGACATACAGAAGACCGATTTCAAAGACAGTGTTTTCTGATGCAATGCCTGAAACCAGGCAGCTGAAGAGAGGCGGAAAATAGAAACTGTATTATTGTTATCAGTGAAGTTCAATCAGTGAGTCAATCAGTGTCATCTGTGAGCTCAAACAAAAGTATAGATGGGACATAGGTCATGGAACCTGGAACACTGAGAAATGTAATTGGAGGTTGTACCTTCTAGGACACCAGATAGTCCATTTTGAGGTTTTCTTCTTTGAGGTTTCCGTGGTTGCTGATGAAGGTCCAGTTCACACTGCAGGTTTAGTGGAACAGGAGTCTATCATCGGACACAAGAGAAATTCACAGAAAAGCCTCCCAACTGTGCTGCTTCTATTTTTACATCATGCTCATGCTTTCAAATACTTCTATATTCATGGAGGTTAAAACCTTGCAAACAAAATTATTTTAGCCTGTCACAGACCTGCCTGATCAGTCAGGAAAATCCAACAGTGCCTGCAGACTGACCCAGAGTAAACTTCAGAGTTGGCATCCAGCAGCTGTTTCCTTGACACCTGGCATAACTGCTTCGTTCTCAGAGAAAATGGGATTATTCAGGGTGAGGATGAGGGGATCCTTGGAAAAGTAAGTCTATATGAGAAAAAGTAAAATTTCATGTACTTCCTATTGACAGTAAGAGAAGTATTTGCAGTAGCTGTTTTTGTGAACTGGTTCTTTCGGTAGTGAATCAGTCATAAAATTTCTATGGCAAATTATTTTGATCACATTATTTTAAAGTACTTACATTTTCACTTTTTGTGACCTGCATGAATCACCCTTGTTATTATGTTCACTCATCTTTTAAGTACCACTTACACCCTCTTCTTTGTCCTACCTGATAAAAAGGGAGAAAAAAAGATACTTGAAAAACATGAATTCTGGACATAAAAGCAGGTATCACAGTAAAAAATTTTAATGCTTTTCTATAACTCAGGATCTTGGACACTCTTTCTAGAATGTAATTTTTGAGCTCTAAGAATATCTCAGTCAATGTAAGCTGAGGTCAGTTTGTCAGCACTGAAAACATTGTGTCATAGGCCTGTGAAGGATCAACTGGAACATTTAAAAAGAGGAGAAGAGAGAAAATGTCTTTTCCTCATTCATTTGCTGTTTAAGAGAGGCTCTGCTAACTCTATGTTGTAGTGAAATTTAGAGAAGGAAAGTAGTATTAAAAGCTCGGATTGCAGTCTTCTGGGTTTTGAGCTTGTTTACTGCATATGGATATGGGGGTTTTTTGTTATTCATGTGTCTTGATAATTATATATTCCTTCCTGCTCTAAAGTCAGAAAGGTTCACCAGAATGAATGATTTTACTCTCTCAATTCTCAAAAAAATAAAACAGTTACATATTTTTATTTTAAAACAGAAAGGGAGCAAGATCTTGCTATTTTGCATTACAGAGCAAAATAAAAAACATTAAGCAACCTCTTTCACAGTCATTTAGCTTTTCATTCCTAAACTCATAATTCACTTCTGGGACATAGGTCCCAGAGCAGCTTGAATGGCCATTGTCACAACAGGTATAATTTTGCCTTCTACAAATTACAGTTCTATATTTAGTACTCAGTTGTTTAGCAAATTAGTAAAGTGTTCACTGCCCTTATTTTTTTCCTTTTTCTTTTTTGCATGCTAATTTATTAGCATTTTATTTTCTTTTTATTGACATGGACAAGCTAATTTTCAGCCTCCTTTTTGCAAACAAAAATAAAGCTCCAGGGATGTATTTTTTATTATTATTTGAATGCCTCAGTAATCATTTGACAAGTTGTAAAGTGGGAGTTGAGAAATGCTGAGGCTGACAAATTCTGCTATAAGATTAAATGTGTAAGAAATTTCAGTGTCTGGTTTGTAAAGAGAGAAGGATGCAGTCTTGAAATAGACTAGGTGAAGCTACACCCCCTCAAGTGCACTAATATAGTGCAGCACCCTGAGGAGGCACTCATTTGTCTGTGTTTAAATAAGATAAAAGCTAATTTAAGGACAAGGACTAGAACTAAAGTCTACAATAAAGGTTTCAGTAACCTGAACAAAAGACAGATTAGAGCTTGAATTTCAATGTTTTGACCTGAGGAGATGGTAGATAAGTTCAAAACTTTATGCAACATGCAGCTTATCACAGCCTGAATCTCTGCAGCTGCTGCAGAACCAACACTGCTGTGCTTTTTGATTTTAGAGCTGCGTGAATGTGCAGCATACTCTGTTGTATTGCACAGACATATTCTACCTTCACTTTCTGAGATCTCCTAGAAAATCTAAAGTTAAAAGAAAAAGTGACTTTCAAAGACAAAACTAGTGCATTAATGAAAAAAAAAAATTGTCGATTCTACTTATCCATTCTTTCCACAGATAGTATTAGTATTTTCAAGTTGTTTTCTTAAACATCTAGAGAAAATGTTTCAGGCTCAAATTTTCTAGCATTACACATGCAAATAGGAATTATTGACATTACCAGTTTTAATAAAAATTAATTTTAGTCATGCTAGAAGGTGGACTAATAAACTTCTAAGGTTCTTCCCAACAGTGCACTTCTATGATTATATGTATTTGAAAAAACCTGAAAAATTCAGAAGCCTTTGGTCTTGAAAAGATCAAGATAAAAATTATATATGCAATGCTTTCAGATCTGAATAGATAAGAGATCTGATTTGGAAAATAAAAAGTAATTATCTACTCTTTATAGTAAGAAAACAATTTTTTGTGTCTGTGTAACAATCTCAACAATCTCTGAACTTATGCATACTACACAGAGTTTTTCTTTTAACAAGATAAACATCTGGTTATGTTAATTTCATCTTGAAATATTTCACAGTAGTCTTTGTTATGATAACCAAAGGAAATCCCAGGTCAAAAGTTACTGAGCTGCTTCTTGTGAGGTTGAAATTTTATCTACAAAGACCCATACAAACTATTCTGTTTTAATTCCAGTTTACTTCCAGCACACTGGAAATCTACCAAGGTCTTTTAAACTCGGTAAATTTTAACTTTATCTTTAAGCAGTTATTTGCCATATGGAGTGGTAAAAGAAATTGACTTTAGATTGAAAAATGAGATATTTTATTAAGAGATGGAACTGCATTTTAAATTAATATCATCATTTAAAAAAATAAAAGGACACTTTACCTTTGTTAAAGTAACAGCCGTGTTCTAATTAAGTTACTTTATAATGGTGGCAAGAATATACTTTTGGAGTAAACATGAAGAGTCTTGTTAGTAAATCTAGCAATATATTCATCTACAGGTGACCACCACACCTTCATCTTCTTTTGTATTATTTTTCCCTGAGACATCTTCAGCTTTGCTTTCTGTGCAGTATCCTGAACTTCTTCCTTAGTGGAGTCTGACGGAGCAAACCTGTATGTTATGCCATATGAAGCAAGATTTTATAGATATCAGACTAATACCATGCAAAAGTTAATTACTTCTTCACCAAAATGACAGTTATGACTTGGCAAAGGAATAACAAGTTCCTGCAAATTGTTTGATTTCCCCCAGGGTTCCCATGTATTCAAAGTTACTCTTCACATTTCTTGTAAAGACACAGATTTGTTCTACATAATCTCAACAACAGATCTTTTCCTTCCTAAGTAGAGCTGTGGTCAGAGAAGTTGTTCTTACTCATCGAAAACTTTCACATTTTTCAATTTCCAAGCTATCTTCAGCATACTTTATTTTTGATTTTGTGCCCACACATTATTTTCAACTGTAATCCTGAATCCAACTCAGAATATTCTGTGTACAGCTCTTGGTCACAGAGCAGCCAGTCTGGCCAACTCTCTAGTTCAGTAGATGGAACCTGAGATGCTTCATCACCCCATGTGTGCCACTTAGCTGGCTGAAATTCAAGGACTTTGAAAACTGTACTCTTCAGATTTCTCTGAAATCAAAACTGGCAAAACCCACTGTCTTAGTAGAATGCTGTCAATTTGCCAAATTGACAATTCTAAAATTACCTTCTCAATCATTTATTATTTTTTAATTTTGCATCCTTCCCTGTCAAAGTTAATCTGGTTAAACTAAGTCCTAGCCATGTGTTACTACTTAGCTAACGTGGCTATTCAGAAGAAAAGATTTAGCTTTTCTACAAAAGCTGTCCTGAGACAGGTCATGAATGAAAGACAGTCCATAAGAGCTAAGAGTAACTCAGCACTATTATTCCATGAAAGCTATCTGTAAAAGAGATTGCATGTGGAATATAAACACAGAATAATTTTGAATAAGGTATTATAAATAAAGGCTAAGATTAAGATGGGGCTACTCGCTTTAAAACTTGGGAAACCAGATGTAATTAGATTATATTATCATAAGACCAGAGGAAAAATTATTTTCCTCTGCCTTTCTAAATCAATAAAATTAGACATAAGAGATGAAGAAAACAAAACCTCAGAGTCATGAGGTTTTTTTATTGTAAAGTCTTTTTGATGTCCAGTGTTTCTAATGACGTCTATAAAAATAGCAAGCTACATCTGTCTGATGGCTGGTCCACTTGTGGTTATCATTACATAGAATCAAGTACATGCTCTTCTGTTCTGCCCTTGACATTTTACTCCAGTTAGCTTCTTTATTTACCTCTGAGGCTTTCATAATTTTTAAGTTCTGGCAAAAAAACTGTGAAGTATATTCTATTGCACTTTTGTCAAGCAGTACCTGGTAGTTTGGCCTTTTAGAGGCAGTTTTCTGATGGAAGTAAAAGTAGTGACATGAAGATCTATTTAGCTTGTTTATTTATAGAGTCTATGTCCTTGACTTGCTCCACGATAAGTCAATGACACAGGAAACCTCCTTCTTTCAGGAGTCTCAGCTCAAACATCAAAACTGAGCTCTGAAAATTATCTCTAATTGAAACTTCATGGAAAAGAGCAACATCTTCCTCCTTTTGCAAAAATGCACACTAGGAAACTGTGTCAAGGAAGCGATAAATAAATGGCACTTCAGCAGATGTACAGAGCTTACATAAATTTTAAAAAACATAAATTCATGTACAAGATTTCCACCTGACTATTCTCACATGAAAATTATTTTCTCAATAGGCAGCCTTACTTTATATGCCAAGAGATCTCAACCAAATAACCTTGCTAGAAGTATCAGAATGAGAACTCTGGAGGAAAGAGCCATGACCAGAATTGAATCGCTCAGTCACACCACTTATGTGGAAAGAGATACTCAGAGGCTTGACTGCGTGAAAAACTGAAACCTTGTTTCAGTAAAAGTGCAAAAAGATTTTTCCTATTGCCTACAGATACCCTTAGTCTTCTAAGGATATGTTCTTCTAAGGATGTGATTACTGTCAATTAATGGTCACTCAGACACCTTTCAGCCTTTGATGTAAGATTGGATTTACTCTGGAATAATATATATATTATAAATTTCCATTTTCACATAAAAACATACATAAAATATTTTCCTTCTCCTGATTCTTGGTTTCCTTTGTCTCTTAATATTTCACCAGCTAAACACTTTTGTCAATGTGTCAATCTACATCCATAACAGAAACACTTAGTCAAACTATTTTTCACCTTATTTTAAACTCTGAATCTCATATGTCCTTTTTTCTCACTCCTTTTCCAGTACTATATGGAGAAGTTAATGCAACACCAGACAAGCTCACATCTGAAGGAGCTCCACAGGTGGTGCTATAAAAGATGTTTATCAAGTCACCTGCCAACCATGAAGTTTAACTTACTCACATTCACCTTGCCATTTCCATGCTTGACTGCAGTGATTTAATGACAAGAAGAAAGATAAGGAAGAAAAGGGTTCTTTTTATCTCTACTTCTCCATCACATATATAATCTACTTTCTGCCACCTTTAGTACAGATCTAATTTAATTCATGGGAAGGAAAAAAACAACAACAAACCTATCTTCTCTTTTTCTCTTAGATGAAAATATGATCTAAATGGCCTAGAAACTTTAGATATATGAAGAACTGCTCTTTAATCTGTCTCCCCCTAAAAGACAGCCGTCCTCTTGAGCTCACTGGAGTCAGTAGAAAGATATAGATTGAATCCAATAGGATCGGGATGAATTTTTCCAAGAGTACGCAGTGCATCTCAATTCTCTTGATAGCTCTCCAGTTTGCTGCAGTATTACTGAAAATTCTCACCTGCAAATAAAGATCAAGTCTAAACATCAAACCAATCAATTTCAAAATTGCTAAAATTTTTAAATTCAGTGTTGCATATATGAAATTGTTTATACTGGAACTTATTTTCTTTCACAATCACTGAACAAGCAAAATTGCTAAACTCGAATTCAGTTTCTGTGAGCATCACCATATGTGAGAAAATGCTAAATGAAGGTGTTGGGTCATGTGCATGAAAGCTCTTCATGGAGGTAGTTGACTTTACCATACAAAGTATTTTGAAGTGATAGTTCAACAACTTAAAGTAATTCGATAACACATTTTTTTAAGTCAAGCCTTTAGAACATTTTGTTTATTCCCAGCTATAATGACCTCTTTTCACTTATTTATGAGACTATTTAATGGCATAATAAAACCACAGCCATTAACTGCTTGCTGTTTCCATGCAGTGGTAACAGGCTACTTCTCTCTTCTCAAAGTGAAATGCCCAAGATGCATTTCACCAGCTCTCTATTTGTCATTCCTCATTACCATCCTGACCAGCACCTGAGAATATATGGGTTATTTGTCCACAGAGCACTCATGTGGAGCAGGGCTATACCACTCCAGAGACACTGAGAACCATGCCTGAGTCTCACTGCCCAGCTTGGTTCCATTCAGAAATCCCATTCCAGAACCTGCAGGGCCTCCCACACCCTAAACTGATGTCTGCATTCCTCTTCTTTGAATTAGATGGTGTCTAGTCCAAGATGTTGCCTTCCAAGGAGGAGGGGATGACATGGTAGGAAGCAACAATTAAGATGCTTCAGGAGGCGCCATAAACAACACAGAAGCTAAGACAATTGCACTTGCCAGAAGCACCAGGAAGCAGCAAGGTTCAATCTAAGGGTGTTGTTTACAGAGGTAAAGGGAATCTAGATGATAAAATCAAATAGGAATCTAGATGCTCAATGTTTACCTAAAATCTGGAAACTCTGTATGTTAAACAGTTAAATATAAGCCTGGAACTCATGTAAGAATGTTACACTATAGAATTCCTGAAGTACTGTGTTCAAGTATAGACACTGGTCCTACTTTTTCATGATGAACGTTATAGCAGAAAATTCTATTACAAAGATCAATTTTATGTCATTTGCATGCAGGACTTTGCAAATGAACATAGAAACAACTGTCCTGCATTGATTTTCAGATTTACTTGGGATCCACTTGGATTTCAGAGTCACATCTTCCACTGAGTTAAACAATCACTAAACTAAGAAGTTCCTCCAACATGTTTCTAGCTGGAAATTCATCTAGTTTTCAGACTGACTTCACAAAACCAGTTCTACACATCTCTTCGCAAACTTTGCATTGTAGAAACAACCCTGACTGTTCTTACCTTTGCAGTAAATCTCTCCATTAGACTAATAAGAAGAAAGATGTCATGTGGTTTGGGTTTTTTTAGCAAGAGATAGCTGTTGATTAAAATTTTATCTTTCCTGTATTTCTTTACAGAAGAAAGTATGTACTCTGAAGATTCTAAACTTGTACTTCAAGACTAAATTTTGTAGGCCATTTTTTCTAAGCCTAGTTTCTGAAAAAGGAAAGATTTGTCCCATAACATTATGTGTAGCCTAATAAATAGCAATAGTAGGAAAAAAAACCCTGATTTCTCCTAGCTGATCTCCATTTGTCCGTAGTATAAAACATGCAGTTCAATTAACTGGCTGATACTGTCTGAACCAGCTTTATGTCCGGTTTTCAAAGGAAATAAAAATAAAACTGTTTAAAAGATATAACAGTCTTCCACAGGGAGTCTGACTGAGAATTTTCTTAAAATGATGTAACATTTCAAAAATCATGTATGTAGAAACATTAAAAGGCAAAACCTACCCCATATAGAGGAGAAAACATTTTACCTCTGTCCTTTGGAGGTCTGAATTATGTATACCCTAACAAATATACATATTTAGTTCCAGTAGAAGGCATTTGCTTTTACCTCATTGTAGAATATTAAGCATTTGATTGCCATCTATACCAGAAGCATAGTGGTAATTTGTGAAAAAAATGTGCTCCTTGTAATTTAAAGCATCTTAAAAATTCCTATTACAGAAACATCGGTGATTCTTGACATAGATGTGGAGGAAGAAATTTCCCACATAAAATGGTTTGTCAAAATAACATCTTGATCTCTTCCTCTACATATTTGAACCACAGCAAAAGGTTAATATTTGCATTAAGACACAGTAACTTTTAAGCAAATTGGAAAAGCAGTTTTCCTGCTTTCAAGAATAAATTGAAAAAAAAAGCCCAAAAAACTCAACCCAGTCCAGACTTCCCTCTTTAAGAAAACACAGAAAGGAACAAGGTACTCAAAAGGATTTTCAGTGCAATTGCCAGGCATGCCTTTGGATCGCACTAAACCAATATACACTCTTTAATTTTCCTTTACCTAATAAGTAGACTAATATGAAAATGAAATGTAGTCTTCATCTCCATTTGATACAGTAGTGTTCTTTACTACTACTTGTATACCTGACATCAATTCATCCACTGATAGAACACCAAACCTTTCCATCTGTTCATGCCTCTTAACAGCACCACAATCTTACTTCAATCTACCTCTCTCTGTCCCAGAACATCTAGACTGAGATGGCAGTAGACCTCAGTCACATCTTCATTCACAACACTAAGTGAAAAACCTCTAAAAAAGCCCCTAACTCATGTCTTCTCCTTGAGTAAAAAGGAGAGTCTATAATGTGCTCCTTTCTTACTCAGATCATATTAACATTTCCACCTTACACTTCAGAAAACAACCATTTTCTCAGAAGTCCTTGCTGCCTGTAACTGGGTGCAGGACCACAATATTTACCCCTGTCAAAAGAATATTGCTTTTATTTATTCAGTCATTAAAAACAAAATTCCAAACTCTTGAAGGAGCTATCAAACGTTTCAACAAAACTATTAGGATTTAAAAATATTATATACTCTAAATGCTATCAACAAGAATTCTGTTCATAATGTCCAAGGCAGTTTCCAAAATGTCTTTTTGTCCTGTATGTTATGTACTGACATAACATCTCTAAAGGCTAAATCAAGGAGTTTTTGATTCTACTTAAGACATCCACTAACACAAAAGTTATTTCTCTCTTGACACCACCTACAAATGTGTCACCTATTCTCACAGAAAGACTCAGACGTGGTTAATTCTCCAGTATTCATAGTTTTCCCCATTTCCTTCCTCCCTATCTTGTTTCAGTAAGAAATAAGTTTTTACTGTTTCTTATCTTCCTCAGCCAGAGCAAAAAAATACATCTCTGATTTCCATTGGTTTTCCCTACCAATCTTTTCTCTTGGAGTCCCTGCTGGGTTTCTATGGATGGCTAATTTCTCACAGAATTTACTATCCATACAGTAAAAAACAAAATCAATATGATTTTTATAATTTTTAAAAGCCTAGGGAAACATTTATTAACCAAATATTTCACATATTTTGTAAGTTAAAAATAATTGCATATACTTCAAGTCTTCCTAGTCAACATACATCTACAAATATAAAGTCTTTTATTTAAGTAAATGCCTCTTTATATCTCTCTTGTCTAAATACTTCCTTGAAGGAACTCATAAAAAAAAACCCTGTGGTTATGTACCAATTCTTTAAGTTCCACTGGCTAATTTTTTATTTTAAAATTACAATCTAAATTGCAATTATGGTCTGAAAAGAACAGAAAGAGCATTTGAAAAAAGAAGTAAAGTTATCAGTTTCTGGCCAGCTGTATTCTAAAGATTTAATTTTCCAACATGAATCATTCACAAATGAACATCTAAGAAGACCATTTTCACTATATACCAGAACAGTTCTGCATTGCCATGAGCCATGTAGAAATGGAAAGAGATAAGCAAAAGACTCTGACAGACAGCTGTAACAGAAAGATTAAAAATGCTCATCAAATATAAAGTTGAAGTGGAGTGCAGACTTCGCTACAACAAATCTGCACTTGTAGACCTTTGCATTTTGGTTATATCTAGAGTTAGAGAGTTTTACTGTTTACTTCCTTGGAATGTTTCTCATTTTATTTAAAAAGTTTTTCAGAGTCTGAGGTGCTTTGTGATTAATTTTAAGGGGTAACTCATAATGTCAAAATTATTAAGTTCTAATAATTTGTTTCCTACCTATTTTAAAGGTTACTTCCCACGTAGTGTTTTTGATGGTAAATAAAGATGAATTCTGAATGTTCAAAAGACTTCCCTCCTGTTGCTATGAGGGAAGAGCTTGAAAGAAAAGAAAATTTTTTGTTCATTATGAAAGAAAGTTTTATTCCAAACTTCATATATGTCATAGAAACTCCTCAGGATCACTCCAGGTGTAAAAGCTGGAAGGAGTTTGAAATGTACTGGCTTTATATGCTGAGTCTTTCTTGAGCATGGTATGGCTCTATTTAAATCCAGAAATACTACTTTTTTAGGAGAAATTCTATAATAGGCAAATGGAAAGTTATTGTCATATATATTTTACAATATTGTTATGCAAAATATTTGGTGTGAGTTCTGAAAAATCTTCCCACACATTCTTACAGTGCACATAGATGAGTGTGAGAGGCAAAGAAAGAGAGCCTATGGCTTTCAGAATTTTTCAGCTTTTCAGAAATTCAGAAGCTCAACACTGTGCAGTGGCATTTAGATGGAGTGCTTCAAATGATTAAAACAAAGACCATAACAGGAAGCAATTGTTTCTCCATTATCATGGCAAAATAAGTCACACAAGCAGAAGTGATCACATTTTGGGTGTTTTAGATGCTGTGAATTTTGTATTTCTCTACATATAATGCATAGTATATATACACATATATATGTGTGTGTGTGTATATATATACCATATATATACCTTTATGCAGGTTTATAGCTCTGGTGAATTATATCATATGCCTTTATGATATGCTTAACTATGATACTTTAGTATACTTTAACTATGTATACATACTGATATATAATTTTAATAAAACTAGCATTTTTTTCCTTTCACTTAGACTACATACTGTTCTTTTCTAAAGACAGAATACTCTGATCTCATTTTGTTCCTTTTTTCTCTGCCTATTCCTGCCTTCACTTTGAATTCTAGGTGGTGTCTTCTGTAGCCTCTTCATGCTATGCTAATTTGAAGTCTGAGCTCCAAGTACTTTTCATCTTTTCATTTACCATCTGCAGTCTTCTGTCATCTGGGGCAGTCCCTCAGTTTTACCATGTCCCTGAAAGCCATGTGGAATCATCACCTAGGAAGAGATCCAACAACATATGGACACCTACATTCAGATGAATGTGCAAGACATATCTATCCTGGAATTCTAATCCATTAAAATAGAGTCAACACTGAATATAGAGTCTGGAAAGTTGCTCTGTTAATCAACCACTAGTTTAGGGCAATCTGAATAACTGCCTAGGCTCAGCTGAATGTATTCCTCATGACCTTTCACTGGTTGCCTTACTGGTGATTTCTGAATCTATCCTGGTTGACTCTTATTCAGGAAGGGGTCACATAGGTTTTATGACCATACATAGGTTTTATGACCTCTCTTTCAGCTCTGTGTATTTATCCTGGGTAATGACAAATTGCCTCAAATGGTACCAGATTGCTGTGTTTAGACAACTGAACCAAGATAGATCTTAGGGATATGAAAGGGAGTTAACAAATCTTTTAAACTTGAACACATGAAAACTAAACAATAGATGTTTTAATCCAGAGTTGTCTTGCTCTTTCATCCATAATATCTCCTATTTCCTAGGGGGTCCACATTATTCTTCTACTTTCATATTTTACTAACAAATACCTAGGTTCCTAATGTGTTAAAAATATTCCTTGGAAAAGAGAACGGTAAAGGCAGGAAAAGAAGAGGATTAGACACTTCTCGGGATAAGAGACAGGAAAACAGATAAAACTTTGTGAGGATTCATGTTGCGTTGTTAGATACAACACATCTTAAACTGAACATGGGGAAAAGTCTGCTGCTGGCAAGGCCAGATGAAAAAGATGTTTGAGAATATCTTAAATAAGGAAAGGAATAAATTGAGAAGTATTTAAGACTTAAGCTAATTTTGGTTCATAAAAAAACCAAAAATGGAATGTATTTCTGAAAACTATTGCTTAATTATAAACAGATGTTTTTATTCCGAATTTGCTTTCAATTATGTATTGCTGTCATATTTGTAAATATACTGACATAATTCTGAAATAAGATCAAGATCTCTTTAAATAGATACGTTACATTTAAAAATTATTTGAAGCAATTAAAAATGCAGTTACTATTTGCAATATCATATATGTTATCATAGAAAGCCCTTTTTGTGAACACTTGCCCTACAGAAAGGTAGGATAGGTTTCCACAAATATTCTTACAGTAAAGTTGACTTTATATTCTATACTTGTGGAGAAAAAAGTAGCAGATGGGTCTCCATCTCTTAAATATTTTCTCTAACTCTTCATTTTCTTCTCATAGCTTTTATCCATTTTATCTCTGGTCTACCAAGCAACTCCAAAAACAACCTAATTCATCTAATTTCTGGATCTTTTTACACAGTAAATTCATAATACGAATCATTCTTGAAACAACCTAATGTTGCCTAAATCTCTGTATTAACTCATCCCTGGGCTCAGTACTGAGGAACTTCATTCTTATTGCAACACAGATGAGGATAGCATGCTCTTTAGGGAAAAGCAGCTCAGAGCTCCCAGACTGCTCTACTGTAAGCCAGGTCACCACAAGAGCTGTTCCTTCCAAGAAAGCACAAACCTTACAGTGGCCATGTCAGTCCCAGGGTCTACCTTCTGCTTATTTTCACTTCCAATCAGAACAAACTCAAATTTTACAGTTGTTGAAATGAAATTCCTTTCCTTTAGTAATACATGTTGATGGACCTTTATCTTTCCCCTCTTGGAAAACATTAAAAATTATTGCTAGGTATGCCAGCTACAATTGCCAAATCTTCATTTTTCCTCTCTTCCAGTGTAATTTTGTTTTTCGAACTGTGTATTCTTTTGGTCAGGCTCACCCAATATTTTGACAACCTTTATGTTACTATAAATCATACAGACACATAGATAAACAAATACTATTGAATATCTTCCTACTGTTCTGCCTTGAGGTGCTTTCTTTCTTTCAGAGATTGCCTCTTACACAAAGAAAGCAAGAGGAAATTGTTGTAATGCATAAGAAAAGTATTCAAAAAGCATGCGCTAAGGGATTGAGGAAATTATAGACACATTGGAAGTACAGCTGGTTATAAAAAATTCAGTCCCTTTCATTTACACTACAGATATGCTAACAAGTATTAATTAAATGTCTTGTAATCTTGCTGTTGAATTACCTAGAAATGCTTGCAGTATGCGCTGCAATTTCAAACATTTCAAACATAATAACAGCCAAATGGGATTAAAAAGGAACAGTTCAGCAGTAAGACAGCAACAATCAGTAGCCTATACATACCAAAAACTTTTATAAAAAAAGCAAGAAGAACAGTATTCACTTTTCTGCATCACAGGCGCAAAGTCACCAAATATTCCCCTGGGATACATCTTTGATCATTCTTCTCATGCCATTCCTCTTATGTAATTTGAAGGGCTAGGGGAGGAAGAGAAGCTATAAAAATAATGTCCAACTAAACTAAAGTACAGCTGAAGAAAGTTGAGGACATTCCAATGTGATACATCAAAAGCTGAAAGCAAAAACTGATTCAGTTACTGGCTTTAGATCTGAGTAAGTGTGTAATCATGAATAAATATTTTGCTACTCCTTTAACTTGATTGGAACATTTTTTTAAAAGAAAATGCAACTTTACTTTTACAACACTGAGATCTTAGGACAACGTTGTAAAAAATCAGAATAAGAGAAAATTGGACACAATATGTATTAATACATTACTTTAACATTACATCATATTAATAGTAAGTGTGTATATATATATAATCTAATAAATAAATTATGAGCATAAATACTTAGTATTCAGCTCTAGAACTGGTAGAATTACCCCTATGATGTATGATGCTAGAGTAATGCTCAGATTTGCTCATATGATTAAAGACGCTACCATCCCAGGTGGTGTACTAGAAAGTTGATGAATCTCTCTCCAAACCCTCT
The DNA here is from genome assembly GCA_013399945.1 of Ploceus nigricollis. Classification (NCBI taxonomy): domain Eukaryota; kingdom Metazoa; phylum Chordata; class Aves; order Passeriformes; family Ploceidae; genus Ploceus; species Ploceus nigricollis. The sequence goes on from VXBC01009551.1 coordinate 19,652, forward strand.
TTCTTTTGCCCCTTTTGTACCTGGACTAGAGGCTTATATTTTCTCTACTTGCTTACATGAAAAAACATTTTAAAAATGTATAAGCTTGTCCTTGGCATTTTAAAACCAAATGAGTTAGCTGTACAGGCGAAACACAAGATTAGTAAGCCAATTATTACATGTATTTTTTCACAGCAATGCAGGTGTAGATAGGGGATATTCAAGAACCTTCTGGACACAATCCTGTCCCATGTGCTCTTGGATGAACCTGCTTGAGCAGGGACGTTGGAGCGGATCACCCAGTGTGGTTCTTTCCAAAGGACCCATTCTGTGATTTTGTGATATCAAATAGCTACATTTCACCAACCAGTTCTTTCACAAACCAGTGATGTAGTAAACATTCTTTAAGGAAAGTAGTCAAGTTTAGTGATTATCTAGACTCTAACAGTTGTAGGTGGGCTCCTTTTGTCAAAGTCAGACAAAGGCTAGAAAAATGGGATCATATGGAAGAAAAAAATTAGAGGAGAACCCAACATGGCTGATACATCTGGAACATAACCAAACCTAAATAATCTAAATTACTCCAGAAGTCTTTGAAAATATTGACTATGGCATGTCTTTGTGTACAAGTTTGTTGAATGCTCACCTACACTTTCATTCACTGTAGTACATTGACAATTTAGAGTCTAACTATTCCACCAAGTACAAAGTGCAATACAGAAAACAGTCAATTCTGCACTGAAGTATTTCTGTAAACAGCTGTGCTGAAGAACAGAGAACAGAAGAAGTGACTGTATACAAGGGTCACAATAACAGAATTACATTAGTTTAGAAGTATGATGATGACCTAACTTTGGATTTTCTCCTCTGATGTTTTTTTTCTTATCAGTATGTGGCCATGGCAAGGTCTATTTCTTTATGTTTGTACAATTATAGAATACACTGAGTTAGAAGGCACCGGGATCATTAAGTTCAACTCCTGGCCCTGCACAGAACACCTCAAGAATCACACCATATGCCTGAGGGATTGCTAGGTCATACTTCCCCCCAAGAAAAAAAATTGAATATTAAAAGCTTAGGTAGAATTAAATGTTCTTTTGGCACATAGTTTTCAGGCTGATCTTGTATGTTTGACAGAAGACAAGAAGAACAAAGAAAAGATTACTGTGGCCCAAATTCACCAAGGACTTGAAGAAAATTGATATGCCTATATTGGAAAGTGTAATCTTAAAAATCCTCTCCAAGTAACTTCTTAATTACTGAAGGATAAAGGGCTTCTTTTAAACACCAAAGTCCCAAATACTTAGAGAGAGCTCAAATGCTTTGAACAGCCTCACACTGTCAGTGTTGCTACCCTTACCTGCTGCCATCTTGAGCATTGTCTGAGCCCTCAGGGAAGTCACAATCCACACTGAAGGCTGGAAAATGTGCTGAACACACCCACCAGCAAACATAGAACTGCTACTGGTGGGAGAATATTTTCCACAAAAGTATCCCTTCCTGTTTTACTGTCAATCCCAGTGCTATTATAGTGCTATATATACAGTGCTTTATATATTATAAAGTTATTACTTTACAATTTTTCTCTCTTCTCTGACCCTTCCTTCCTCCATCCTTAGTTAATCTCACTGTGTTTCACAGGCTATAAATAAAACTTTAGAAGTTTTATGTGTGTTCCTTTAGAAGGAATACACAATATCAGCTATTTTCCCTTTCATAATACTTCTACTAGTCCACAGGTGTCCAAAGTCTCCTTTTTCTCTTTCAATGATCTTACTGATATATTTCTAGTTAAACAAAGATCAATTGTTCTCATCTTAGACTTAGCTCCTGTTGTTTCTATTTGAGATCTTTATCTCTACAGAGGGCTTTTATGCCTGAAATCTCACTTAGTATTTGTTATGTATCATGTGTCAGCTATATCAGCTCATTTAACCTTCTCCCTACATATCTTAACTCTGCCTTTTTTCAAGCCTGAGACTACATTTGTTCAAAGACACAGTTGTGCTTATGCAGGATACCAGCATTGCATATGGAGCTACAGGCGGGTGGACTGAGTTTTCAGGGAAGCTGTGTAAAACTACAGGAATAATAAATACATGGAAGTTTAAATAAAAAGGAAAACTGACTCACTTTCTTCAACCAAGGTAAAAGGGAAGAAAGGGAGAGAGAAAGGAAGAGAGAAAGGAAGAGAGAAAAAGAGAAAGAGAGGAAGAAGAAAGAAAGAAAGAACGAAAGAAAGAAAGATGCCAAACTTTAAATCAATATGTGACTCCAGTTCTGAGATAAGGTTGCTTAAACACATATTTGCACTTAATCAACTAAAGACATGCATTAAAAGACATTTAATTACCTTGATTCTGTTTAATAGGTAAGCTAGAGTTGTATTTTCCCTTGGATGCAGTAAAGAAGGCAAAGCATTATTTCTGTATTTCAAATAGTCTTGTTACAGTTACTGTTTTCAAACTAGCAAATTTTAGTGGTTTGGAACATAAACTTAAAATTCTGTTCTAAATTACAAAAATTCTGACAATTTTAAAAATGTTGTTTTCAAATACAATATGAAACTACATCTGCAATAGACAATACTTTAGAAATCTTGTTATTTGCTCAGTAGTTTAATAAACCTATTAGCATTTCCAGAATTTTAAATATGTGAAAGTGATTGTGTATCAATCAAAACAGATAAAACTACTTTCAGGATTTGACAATTTCACTCTCTGCAAAGAAAACTGCTATCTAAGATAGTGTGAATAGAAACCTGCTGGGTTTTTGTGTTCTATTATTTGTTTGTCCTGTTGTTTCATCCAGCTGTATATTTGGGAAGTTCATTTCAGCAGTATTGCAAAGAGATCTCTTGACAGAAAAAAAAATAAACCTGGAAATGTTGCAAAAGTAGCCTTACCATTACACAGTCATGATACACCTGTGACAAAAGCCCTGTCCCAACTTTTTACTTTATTTTACTTCACATAAAAGGACATAGGATGTCAGGAGAAAATCTAGTACTTTCTAAATGGAATACAAGGGCTCAACAATAAAAGGAATTTTAATCAATCCCAGGTCTATTTCATGTTTTAATCCCACAATCCATTTCAGTCAATTCATGCCACAGAGTTAGAATACTCCTTTAATCAAAATAAACACACAATCAGTTTAGAAACATGGTGGCTGGCTACCATGACACCAAGGGAGATGTATGTGATCGGGAAGCAGAGCCAGAACAGGCTGTACACAAAGCGCTGCTGAAATCAGAATATTGACTTGCACTCCCCATGGCACAGCAGGGAGAACATCATTGCTGAGCAGACTTGCTATTAATTCTGTTGCCTACATAGGTCATGGCTGCTAAATTAACTGTCTTTAGTGATATATTAAGTTCTCTAGGTTTGTGACAGATTTCGTTCCTCATCTGTTCTGAAGCTGACAGCAGCCGTTTCCGCTTCTTCTGCAAATCACACTGAAGCTATAGGCTTTGTGTGTATGACAGTGACTTTAAGCAGTGTTATGGCTGACATACAGAGTTCTCAGTTATTAAAAAAAGAAAAGTTATTAAAAGTTATTAAAGTTATTAAATTATATATTAAGTTATTTAAAAAAGAAAAAAACCCCAGCATCCATAAGGGACTTATCACATTTCATGAGAGTGTTGATTGTGTCAATTTAAAGCCCTCTCACTGTATCTTAATGGACCAACTCAAGGTATCCTCATATTGTTATATTATTTCACAGAACCACAGAATCACAGAATGGGTCAGGTTGAAAGCACTACAGTGGGTTGTCTGGTCCAACCTCCCCGCTCAAGCAGGGTCATCCCAGATCAAGTGGCACAGATTGCATTCAGATGGTTCTTGAATATCTCTAGTGAGGGAGACTTCACAACCTCTCTCGGCAGCCTGTTCCAGTGCACAGTCACCCACACAGTAAAGAAGCATTTCCTCGTATTTAGGTGTAACATCTGTACATCAGTTTCTGTCCGTTCTCTCTTGTTCCGTTGCTTGGAAGAGCCTGGATCCATCCTCTTGGCACTCTCCCTTCAGATACTTAGAGACACTTATAAAGCCGTCTCTCAGTCTCTCTCTCAAAGCTGAACAGGCCCAACTCTCAGCTTTTCCCCATAAGAGAGAAGCTCCAGTGCCTTAATAATTTTTGTCACCCTCCGGTGGATCTGCTTCAGGGGCTCCATGTCTCTCTTGCAGTGAGGAGCCCAGAACTGGACACAGCACTCCAATGCAGCTACCAGAGCTTGGTGACCCTGTATAGATAAAGCAAAGCAAAGCACTTCTTTGTTCCTTATATTACCTCAATAAACCTACTCCCTCCCCAGAAAAATACATGCACGCACACACACACACACACACACACACATACACACACACACATACACGTAGTGTCCTTAAGCTGATTTACCTCAACCCATTCCCACCTATTTACATAAAATAACCAGTTAGTCTTTTCAGTGCCTGGTCGGTAAAAATATCCTGACCTCAAGCAACAGTCACATTTCCACATGCTATGTAGTTTTACATACCCAGTTTTTTGCTTCAAGATTTTCATGACCTAAGTAGCAAACTTTCAGACAAAAATGTGCTTTTACCTATTTGTTTGGGATTAAATTCCAGTATTTTTAATATAGGAAGTTACCACTCTTATTAAAGACAACCACGGGGAAATGATAACAATCTTCACAAGGAACAATTGACATAAGTTCTTTTCCCCACCTTTTCTTTTACAGTGTTTGAGTTTGCACAAGAAAAATGGGCTAGATAGTCAACGGGTTAAGAAACAATATGTTCATATTTTTTTTTTCTTTCTAGCTCATCTCCCAGCTCATCCACAGGCTCCAGCAAAAATCCCTGAGGAACCTACAGTCTTCCAGGATTTGATGATGTTTTCCTTAAGCAAAGTGTGAAATATTTGCTTTGTCATAATATAAGGGGACTTGCTGAGAATTCAGCTTTATTGGTTAGTTCAGAAAACACCAGAGGAAAAAAGAGTGAGTGTTTCTTACCACAGATAGTGCAAACACATAAGATAATTTAATTGTGACTAATAACATCAGTTCAAACATTGGTGTCACATAAATTGTATTCTGGCACTGTAGACAAGATATTGCCTACAGTGACACTGCAAACATACCAGCTAATTACATACCATAAAACATACCATATACGACTATAAAACCCATCATATTTTAATGATGTTGCATAGTAATAGATCATTCTCTAATAGTATAAAACTCTCCTTCATGAAAATAAAATAATTCCTCTTTAATTCTAGAAGCTCAGAAACTACCAAAATCTCATTTTAATACAATAGCTTGAAATAAAAAAAATGTTGAAAATTATTCAATATTCGTAATCTACTTTAGCTTCCAAGTTAGAGTGAAAAAGTAGTGCTGGAGATTTTTTCTCCTAATTTTTTCTCCTAGGCATCAACAATTTTTAAATGTCAGAAAACTGACCAGATTCTATCCTTGATCTCAAAATTTTGAAGAACAAATGTGGATGAAATAGATGTCAAAGGTCAAAAACTTTCCTTTAGAAATGAAGCTTCCTAAATAGATGTTTAAAATGATATCTTGACACAAGTTACATTGATCTGATTATAAACACTGATTTTTACTCAGCTTAATGCAATGCTTAGAACACTTGGAAAAACAAAAAGAAAGAAAGAAAAATATTATAGTTCTGAGGTTTTCATGTGTAAGTAAAGATGTAATCAATAAATTTTAATACACACTGGAAGCATGCAATGCCAGACTATTTTAACTATATTGAAAGGAATCCTATTTACCTAATTGTATTGATGTAAAAAAACCCTAGAAAAAGGTTTAGTGGAATAACATAGAGGATGAGAGACCTCCATACAAAATTGAAATTTATAGTCCCTTTATGCTCTATAGTATTAAAAGAGCATTGTAGAGACTGTGGAGTGCATTTAAATTACGTCTCCACATCTCTAAAAATTTGATAAAAGCAAGGGCTTTTACTCTGTCTTTCACTCTACGGAGTGAAAGCCACCTACAAAGACCTGTTTTCTACACTATACTCTGATGGAATATATGCTTCTTCTGTGCCAGGAATTCCCCCCAACTGGCTTCAAAGCTGGCCCATTTTAAATGTAACAGGGATGCTAATAGATTTGCAATTTGTTCAGGAATGAAAATCAAAGTCACACCTCAGGCGCTATAAAGTTGTTGTTTAAATAACACACTCTCTATACTAGAACTTCTTCATAAAATGAAAAATGAAGGAAAATTTAAAATGTCCCCCACTACAATAAGGCACCTTCTTTACAGTGCAATGCTAAGAACTCCATTCTTATCTGCATAATCAAAAAACATTCTGTGTATTTATTACAGAGTGAAGCATCTTACACAAAGAAAACAGACTAGAGTGAGATAATTCTAAGATAATTTAATTGCTAGTAATGTAAATTGAATTCAAAATCCTTGTATAGAGGATTATATTCAAATTCACAAAGTATCATTTAATGTCAGGTTTTAATTTCTCACATCTTCAGAAAAGGTTGGAGGGTTTTGTGTACATGAATAAAGTATAAAGAAAGATCACCATGAAAATACTGATCCAGAATATGATGTATCCACATACCTTTATTTGGAAAGGTAAATATATACATATTTACCTTTATCTTTACCTTTGAAAACATATGCATTATATCATACACAATTTAAAAAAATTTTCTGCCTGAGAATACTTTTGAGACTGATTGGATTATCTTTGCTAACTCGATTGTGTATAGTACATGAACCTCCTATGAAGAGAATAAAAAGTGTCTGCTGTTTCAAAAAGTACTATCATCGCAGGAGATGGGACATGGAAGAACAGCAAATTCTTAATTCCTATTTGCAAGCAGAATTAATTCTTATTGCCATTTTAGCTGATAAGAGATTTAGCATCATTATGCAAAATGTTATAAAAAGTAAGAAGGGGAGAAAAGACAATGAAACAGTTGTTTAATGTTGGAACTTTATCACTGAGATCAGGTGGTCAATTAGCAAAAGTGATTTAGCACCTGAGATGAGCTGTGGTAACCTTGACTGTATTTGACAGAGTGGATTAGTCAGAGCCAACCTATCAATGTACATTTAAATCTGTGAATCAGATTGGTTTCGAGAAAAAGGAAAAAGTACTGAATGTCTGCATTGAAATGCAGATCCCCCAGGGTCATATAAATGTAGAATCATTTAGGTTGGAAAAAAACTCTAAGATTGTTGAAGAAAGCCATTAACCTAACACTGTCAAGTCCACTATTAAACCATGTTCCAAAGTGCCACATCTACAGATCTTTTTATTACCTCCAGGGATGGTGACTCCACCACTCCCCAGGCAGCCTGTTCCAATACTTGACAGCCTTTCCATGAAGAATTTTTTCCTAATATCAAATGTAAGTCTTCCCTGGTATAAGTTGAGGGCATTTCCTAGTCACATATCACTAGTTACTTGAGGGAAGAGACCACCCCTCCCACCTCACTATAACCTCCTTCCAGGTAGTTGTAGAGAGCAATAAGTTCTCTCCTGAGCCTCCTTTCCTCCAGGCTAAATAACTCCTCAGCTGCTCCTTATAAGGATGAAATATCCTGGCCTGCTAAATCTGACATTTCTGTGTTATCTTGAAATAGTGGAGAGAATTCTGCTGTCATTTAAATTGTTTGTCAGCTTGAACACATCCTTACTAATGTTTAATAATAAAGAAGTTTATTCAGATATGTCACCCTGAGGACAATAGCTGTAGCTAGAATTTATAATATACTCACTTACTGTAGGTTATTAATACGTAAGACTTGGTTCTTGGATATATTTACAGTGTCAATAGCAAAGACACTGAAGAATTTGAGAAAAACACTGTTTTCTTTTGGAAGAAAATTGGTAATGAAATTCATCAGATCTTTATCAGACCTAGGGTGAAATTCACAGTAAAACCAAAAAGATAAGGACCAGAGCAAGATCAGTTAGAGCACTGATGTAGAAAGAGGGACATACATGGGCTAGTTCTAAAATTCCTTAGTTTATGTAAAATATGCATCAGTGTCTTGAACCTGTGCCTTCCACTATCCAACTGGAGTCTCCCAAGCAGTGGATCTCTCACACCTTGCTGATAAGATGTTTTTTTCATTATTAATATCCAGTGGAAATAAATTATGAAATATCAAAATGTTTCATTAAATCAATTTCTGGTTTGCTTGTTTGTTTGATTTTTTTTAGTAACTGCAGGTGATCATGCCATATCTATCTCTTACAGAATGAACTGATTTGATTTTTTTGGGTGGCTCTTCCCCACATGAGTATATTGGTCAAGAAGAAAAGATAAGAAGCCACCTTGTATTGCAATACTGACATTTCGATAAAACAGATCTAAAAATGTCTGTGAAAAGTTTGAATTCAAAATAAAATGAAAGAAAGTCAATATACTTGTTATTCAGTTACTGTGCAATATCAGTCATTACTAACAGTTGAAATAACTTTAAACACTTTGATGTTGTTTTTCTTGTCCTGAAAATAGTCATGGTTTATTTTGCTCACTTTATTCTACCAGTTCCGTGATAACACCAGATTCTACAGACATCAAATGAATTCACAGGAAAGTAGAATAAGGACAAAATGCAGTGACTTTGAAGAAATTTCAGCTAAACATGAAAGAAAATGAATGACACATCAAAGCATCAGCTTCAAAGACACTCCCAGGTGGCTCATTTCATAATACGTGCTACAGAAATAGTACAATAAGGTGTTTGAACTTTTCTATTCAAGAAATTTTTAAAGAATATTTATCAGGGAAAAAATTGACTGTGTTGAAGGACAGCTAAAAATCCAAAGTCAATGTATTCCAAATATGTTTGATAAAAGGATGAATAATAGAAGAAGTATTTTGTCTCCAGCTTTTTAGGAAGAGGTGTTGTGAAAGGGAAATAACTGTGACACTGAAATTGCATACCAACATTTTAGAGAAATGTTGTTTTGACTTAAAAAAAAATCAATTTAGATCACGGAGTATGGTTTTTTGCTTGGCTTAATTCTTGAAGCCACGTGAGTGCCACATTGATAAAATTCATAGTTGCAGTACAGTATTTGGTTGGAGATAAAATTCCAGAGGCAAAATTTACAGGATAAATGAGCATGTCACAAATCACAATGGAGTTCAAAAATCAGATGATTTTTTTGTGATGTCTGGAATAATCTACGTAGAAATAACCTATGCAAGTAACTGTATTGACAGACAAGAGTCCTGCAGCGTGATTACAATGGGAAGCTATGGGCTGAATTTGAGCTAAATTTACAGTTTTCCACTAAACTTAGATGAGTCAAAGAAGATTAAATGTTTAACTGAAATTTAGAAATATGACTCTTTTTTTTTTTAACTGAGTTTACAACTATTAGATACCTAAAATGAAAATAGCCATCTAGTTTATGATGTTAGCTTCCACTTCTGAAATCCTTGTCCTGATAGAAAGGAATAGGAATTAATTGTGGTAGACAGAGCCACCATCCCTACCTTCCCTGTTTTTACATATAATCTCCAGATACTGTCAATTTAAGTCTGCAAAATGACTTGCAAAACAACCTACAGGCAAACAAGTCACTTGGAAATCTGGGACTTCAGCTTTCCAGCATTGAGATACTTCTCAAGTTTTAGTATTTGTATATTTCTTGTATGGTGAGAGTACAGATTTCTGTTGCAGTAGTTTAAAGAGATATAGAGGAGTTAGGAGGTTATAGAACTTCAGAAGTGGCTTCTGGTTTTCAGCTTGAAACAAGCTTTCCATCAAAACTTACCTTTACTTTTATCATAAAGTGCTCAAAATAGAAATTATATGTTGAAATAAAATGGAACAGATTTGAATATTTTATTCTGCTAATCCACATAATATTGCAATTTTCCTCCTCATCACAATCAAAATAAAGACACATGAAAAAAGACTATGCTCTGCTTACAGAACTGGAATCTCTTCTACAAAGAAACTGCTTTAATCAATTTTTAAATTATTTATGTTGGTATATTTTATGAAATGGAGTTTGCAATTAATCCTTATAAAACAATCAGAAAAGCTAAAGTGAAATCTCTTTTAACATCCCAGGGGAGTTTACATTATTTATTAAGCAATTGCAATTGTCCTATGGGAAAACCAAAATCTTACTCTAAAAATGTATTTTGTTAATCTTTTTAGTTAAATTTTCACAACAGCAATTGTTATTCTAAATATTTAAGGGTTATTTCTGGGGGACCCCTTTTCCCTAAATTTAATGACACATATGAATTGTAATGTTTTTGTCAGCATAAAGGTTTCTGCAACAGCCTTATTATGCTCATGGAACTCAGTAAGCTAAATTTATTTGCTGAAATTAACTTAAACATTTTCCATTATTTGTGTACATTTCATTAACATCTTAATAACAGAGCTCATATACAGCAACATCAGAAAACATAAATTTGTTTTAATGTTTCAGGAATACAAGAAAGTATTAGGTCTGTGGCATACAGCTGTGGGCCATGGTTTTCTTAGCATGCCTATGTAAATCAGGATTAACTCTGCTAAATTACTGGAAAACACTTTCCAAAACAACTACTGAGAAAAAGAGTAAGGATATATTAATGATGGTGCAATTTGCTTTGTCCTGGTTTGAGACAGGATAGACAGTTTTCCAGGTATACATAGAAGTTGGCATACAGCTACAAATCTTATTACTGTCAAAGCAATTCAGGACATATTCATATAAGTCACTGGCTAAAGTGTGAAGCAAATTAAAAATAAAATCAGTGTTTTGTTGAAAAATCTTGAGACAGAAAATGATTCAAAGAACTCTAGGCTAAACAAGCAATTATTTTATTCATTAAAAGTCAATAATTTTGAAGTGATAAGGGAGGTCTTCATATTGCAATTAAGACATAGCAAATAAATACTTTTTCTTCTGAAAGAGAACATGGGGATAAAGGTTTGGGAAGGAATTCTCATTCTTTAAAACTGATATAACTCAATCTCTCCTGCTTTTTCAGCCTGCTCTTTCTATGCTAAATTGTCAAGAAAAGGTGAATGCCGCCTGCATGTCTCTTGAGGGAACTTTTACAAAATTCCAACAGCACATTCAAGTTCAGCAAAAGGTAATTTGCATCTCTCTCTGACAGCATGTGCAGGCCTGTTCATCCATTTTAATGAGATTCTTTCTCCTAAAATCTCTTATCAGGACTTTCAGTACATGTGAAGTCAAGTTCAATTCAAACCAATTCACTGTCAAGTTATCCCTGACACCCTAGATTCATTGCTTAGGTTCATTGATTTGTCCTCTGAACTCTTAACACATGGCATCTCTGGGGAAGACAACCAGAACAGAAGAAGTCTCAAATAATTTCCAATTTTTCTATTTCTTTTAATTCTAATGTCTAATTTTTCTAACATTTTGAACTTGTAATGTATGGTACGATATGTGATTAATATCAACAAGAGGAAAATAACATAAAAAATGTGATTTTTCAGATTAAATATACCAAATACATTGTTTTCAAGGGGAGCTCAAGGGACCACTGTCCTATTGTGTTTATTTTTTGGTTTATTCATTATATCTACAGCATTTCATTATGAATTTACTGTTTAAAAGCTCTCATAATGATACAAGACATTTTTTTCTGCATAAAGTAATGCATTTTCCTCTGTATGAAAATTCTTAATATCAAACAAAATTACCAATACATAATTTCTTTTATGCTCAAAGCCCTAACATTATAATATCCTTTGTATGAAGGGACACTTAAATTGTAATAAAGTGTATTAAATTGTACAAGAGTGTTCTCCTAGATTATGTCTGTAGTTTTAAAAATATTTCAAATAGAATTAAAAACTTATCGGAAAGTCTCAGAACACTGATTTCCCCAAACGCTAATGTGTTTTGAAGAGTCTATTTTTCAAGTCAAAGTCATTCTTATCAGTGCTAAGTGTGAATATTCCAATATTCAAGTGCATGAATGTAAAACAGTGGATGAGTCTTTCTCTACAGTCTGTTAAAATGAAATGTGATAAATGCAGCATTATAGATAGGAAATCATAATGTGTGACACTCAGGAAAAGGAATCCACTTGAAAAAATACAAGATAATTTTTTTTCTTTGTTATCTAGCCGTGCTTCATTCATTCTTGGTCTGGATGAGATTAGCATGCTGGATCACATATACAATTAAAAAAAGGTAACACTATTGACAACCTGTACCAGTACGTTAGAAAAAGGTTCAGAAATACTTTTCTGAAGTTTATATTACTTTATGGTTTTATGGAAAGGGTTGTCCTCACCACTGTTAAGGCTGCAGCAAATGACCAGGTCACTGGCCTCTTGCTGCACTAATGAAGTGTGACACGAAAACCTCTGGACTTGGCAGGACGAGTGGCATGACCTGACAGCCAACAGTGTGAGCACTGGACAAGAGGTAGGGATAGTGCCAAGCAGATGGTGGCATCCTCGTGGGTGGCTATAGGAGCCAAGCCTCACATGTAACTGCAGAGGATAATTTGGAACCCACTACTAATTCTATATGAGAGCAATTTACCTAGGCAATGGTATCAAAACCATCAAAACTGGACATAGGTATGGTAAAATGGAGCTGACAGGGAAAAAGTAATTACAGAGAAATTATTTACCTGGGAGAATGTTGGGGCAGAGAAGGTAAGGTGTAAGGGTGGCAAAAAGGAGGTCAAGTGTCAAGAAAAGAAGTAGTAAAGCATGGAAATCCTGTGAGACAACACAGGGGTCCCTATCAAGCAGCCTTGCTGCTTGCTCCATGCTGCTGGAGGAGGGCAATTATTCAGATCTGTTTCTCTTGGTATAAAATAAGATACGGTTCTAGCGAGGAGGGCTGGGGTGGAAGCAGGGTGGAATGGAAGCTGTCCCTCTGTTAGGGAACACTGGATGGATACATCCAGTGCTGGTGCTCATTCCAGGCCTGACAGCATTCAAAATATGCAATGCTATATCTGGGTATCATAACAAAACACTGCTAAACTCTGAAAAATTACTTGCTTGGATCCATCATTCACTGGAAACATAAAATTTCAGAAACATTTGGTTTAATTACGATAGTTCTCATGTAAGTAAGTTATAAATTTAAGTAACGCTCTAAACCTTTTTTCATGTTAGTTTAATTATGGTGATTCTTAAATAACTTTGGAATATGACATCCATCAAATTTCTTCACAGAATATCAATGAACTAAGCAGAGTGGAAGCTGTTTTTCCTTGGTTTGGAGAAATATCAACACTACAAAAAATTCATTACTAAGAAAATAATCTTCCTTTGGGTGACAAGGAAATAATTTGACATACATAAAAGTTATCAGGGATTTTTTTTCTTTAATTAAATGCTGACAATTCTTAGAAGTCAAAGAAATTAATCAAGGGAGCTGTACTGTAATGCTGGGATTTGGATAATATTTTTTTTGGTAAAAGATGTAAAATTTATCTAGAATATGTATTTCTTACAGTAAAATACTTCAAACCTGAATGGCAAATAAGTGTCTCAAAATATGTATTAAGCCTTAAAATGATATGAAGGGAAAAAAAAAAAGAAGACTGAGAAGAGAAAGCTTATTTTAGTGGTCAATAATAGTTCCCAAAAAAGCAATCTAGATTCAGTATTGTAAAGGATTAAAAAACAAATAGGATCAGTTTACTCAACCATATAAATTAAGCAAATATGAATAAATAGATGAGGGGGAAAAAGGCAAATTTTTGATGGGGAAAATATTAAATGCAATCTAGGCATTACCCAAAACAGCTGTACCTATAGTTTTCTTTCATGTTTTTTTAAAAACAGTGATGCTTCCAAAGGTCCTATAGAAAAATTAAAAGCTAATAGACACAAGTAGAAGGTCATATGTGATGGTTTGTTTTTCTACAATTGTGGTTTTGTATTATATTTTAGACATTCTTTGTTAATCAGTTTATGATGATTTATTCCACGTACCCCATTTGGCTTCCCTAATGGTTCAGTCCTGAGTTGTTTACCGCAGTTTTTCCTGCCAAAGTGTATGTCAATCCCCTTGTCAGTCTTCTTGTACCCTTCTTGTTCCCTTATCTTACCCCGTCTATCAAAGATAGCCCACCCCTTTGGTTCTGGAATGTTCCCTGTCCTTCATCCCTTCCTTGAAGCAGGGTTGGATTGTAAGGCTTGTTCCCTCCCCTGATTAACATCCATTGGATGGTCTCTGCCCTGCATTATTCCCCTAATGCCTTCCTATTGGTCAAAGGTTGTGTCCTCCCCTTATTCCCTCCCCTCGTTAAAAGCAGCTGTTTTACCCTTATTTGTCTGTTGCTTGTCCCTGATACCTCCTGGGAATAAACCTTCCTTGGAACTCAAACAAGTGATCCCTCTCTATTTCTTTAGCTCAGTCCTTCGCATTGCGCTGCTGCTGTGTCACCCACGCCACAGACATCTGCTGCAGGGAGCTGCAGGCCCTTGTATGCACCGCCACCTGAGAAGGTCTCGGAAGAGATCCAGGGGCGGCCACGCTCGTAGAGGCGTCCCAGTCTCAGGAACATAGCTAGCCAGGGAACATCTGCCCTGTGACCACTGCACGCATTTGCAGTCATACTGAAAAAGAAGCGGTGAAAGAGGGGACATGTTTATATTGAAAGAACTAGGCAATTATAATCACAAAGTTGCCAAAGAACACTTATAAAACATGAGCCATGTCAGTTTCTAAAAGTATATTATAACATTTGAGGAAAGGAAATACAACATTCTGTGAAGACAGGAAAGAATGAATCTTAAAAATGTCAAAACTCAAGAACTTATACTGAAGAAATATGAAAATAATGAGGGAAAATAAATGAAAGAATCTATAGAAAATGATGGGATTAAAAATATGTGGGGTTTTTTTCAGATCTACCATGGATAACATAACCAATAAAGCACTGACTTAAAAATAATAATTCTTTACATGTTGGGTCATTTGATGCAATATTATATGGAAAAATCTTTATTTGACATACAGATGGGACTTAGCACAAGCTTTATATTTTTTTTTTATTATTTTTCAATTGTCTAAAGTTGAAATGGTAATAGTCTTACTGCAAGAAAAAATAATGTAATCAGAGTAACTCTGAAAGTCATAATGTATATCTTGAGACTTATTGTGTTTAATATTTCCTTAATGACCTTGGTAAAACAAGCTGGAATGTGTTTAAGAAATCAGATAAAAATTTGTAAGATAAAATCAATGAAGTGTGTGAGCAGTATTTAATATTGAACATTTGGATAACCTTGAAGACAGAACAATGGAAATTAAATGAAACTTACCTGTGTAACATGTAAAAGTAGGACAGTAATGAGACCCAGTAGTGTTGCAGCCTGAACTGCTGCTAGTAAAGTCCAGGGCAAAGAAGCAGAAAGGGCCTTTACATGGTATCCACAGCTGTTTAATTCAGAGTTCCTCCAGCACACACATGTCTCAGCTCTAACTAACCTGTCTGGAGGGATGGGGGGTGAACCTGGTCTCTGGGCAGTACAAAGATGAGGGCCAAGCAGGGAGTAGGGAGGGAGTGGCTCAGGGACATAGGAACATACATAGGAACGGGGAAAGGAGCAAATGGGGTCTAACAGCTTTTTGAGGGAAGCTTCTTGTGTCTCCCTAAACCAGGGATATGCCCCCCAGGGTCTCCATACAGTAGTACTTTTTCCCAGCATATATATTGATGATCCAAAGGCTTGCCTAATTTCTGAGCAAAGCAAGTTTAATTTTTAAGCTTTACCTACAGCTTTGTAGGACCGAGCTAAGTGACCTACGAAATCAACCTATTGTTTGGTTAAGCTTGAAGATGCAAGAATATTTCACTTCAATGAATACTGTAGTTTAATTACAAACTATCATTTAATTTGGTTTAAATTTCATACTTAGTAATTAAATTATATACTGCCCTGTTCTTGACAAAGAAATTTTTTCTATATCCTGTCTGTTTACTTAGCTTCTAAAGAAAATGATCCCAATCTTTCCATATCAAAGTTTTGCAGCTTCTACAGGTTTTTCATAATCTTTCTTAATTACTCAATATCTGGGTTATCCTCCGATCCTCCAACTTTGATATTACTATCAAACAAATGGTAAAACGTGAATCACCTATCTTTAGCTCATACTTACATTAATTTTCACAGTCTTCTAACAAATTCTGATTCCTCTACAAGATGGAAAGTTTAGGTAGTTTGCAAGTGTGGGGGACAAAAACCAAAAAGCCCCAACCCAAAACTATTTTTTTTTCTATAAAGTTGCTACAGTTGCTATGTTGGAATTATCTGAAAAAAAAAAGAAATTGAGAAAGAATTTGATTGTGTTCATTTTTTTTTCTTATCAGTTGAATGCCATTATACTGAATAAGATATCAGGTAATTTTATACCTAACCATGAGGTAAAACAAATCAATCTGAAAGTAATGAACTAAATAAATTAAATGCACCAATTGAGTGAGATTTATTGTCACTAAAAGAAGCAATCATGTATGCATTTTTTTGGGATTCATTTCTAACCCAGACATCTGCTAGAAAGAGCTTTTGTAACCATTTGTGATTTTTTTTCTTCATAACCTAATTGTCTCTCTGCTTTAATGATCTTTTCTTAAAATTACTGTTGCAAACAACAGTGACAGCATGTGATCAGCACTTTACACTCTGATCATCACAGCTTGTCAACTATTTTATCTAAGTTAAAAGCATGTTCTTCCTTTTTTAACTGCAGTGACAGGTATGAAGACCAGTTACTTTTTTTTCCTATTTTGACAACCCTTATAAATCAAACCAAAACAGAACATGTTAAAGTATTTTTGTTGTCTTCATAACCACTGTGAAATTCTAGAATCTATACTGAAAAAAGTTACAAGAGTTTGGTCTTTCCAGGACAGGCACATTCCCCGTTACTATAATTCATGCTGATGTGTTGGGCAAACTTGGCTGGCTGATGCTTGTCCAGCTTCTCTCTCACTCATCCACCTCAAAAGGACAGTGGGATAAAAGGAAGCAAAGCTAAAGACAGGGAGACCATTTAACATTTACTGTCAAAACAGACTCAACTTGGTGAAAATCAATGTAACTTATTGCTGATTAAAATGTATTTATACAGTGAGAAACAAGAACAAATCCTAGAACAGATTCTCTTCACTTCTCATATTCAGCTTCACTACTCCATGCCTGACTCCTCTCTAATCTCCTGTCTGACAGGCTCATGAGGAACTGTGGAGTTGTGATTGTTCCATAACATCTTCTCTCTGCTGCTATTCCTTCTCTCACTTCTCCAGCATGGATTCTGTCCACAAACTGCAGTCTTTCAGCAAAAAAACCTGTTCCCGTGTGGTCTCTCCAAGGGCTGCAGGGCAACCTCTGTTCCAGCACATGGAGCACCTCCTTCCCCTCTTTCTTCCCTCACCTTGGTGTTTGCAGGGCTGTTTCTCACATTTTCCCCTCACACCTCTCATTGCTTCATGGTTTTCTTAAATATCTTTCCTCAGATGTATCACCACTCTGGCTGAGGGGCTCAGCTGTCCCCTGAGGTGTGTCCATTTTGGAGCCAGCTGAAACCAGTGCTTCATAGGGATGACCCTGCAGCTCTTGGGCACCTGCATCCTATATACTTGAAATGGCACTTTCAAAACTGGAAGTTTAATTGATAAAATAGTTATTTGCATTTAGACCTTTGAGGAAACTGTGGCTTCCTTAATCTTATTAAGAGTAGATTGTATTCCAGTTCTTTTCTATAACCATTGGAATACAGTTAAGGATTCCTAAGAAGTTAAGGTCTTCCAGGGAATTCTTTGATATTCCGTTACAAGTCTTTATATTTCAGGCATCCATCTTCACTTTCATAACAGCTTTTGAAAAATTCAGGTCTTAATTTTTCATGATTCCTTAAATACAGCTCAATGTTTAAAATGAATGTGAAAACATAAGGACACTGATGAAAAATTATTTTCCACAGTGACACTTTTGCAACAGTTCTGTTAAAGAAGAAAGAAATAAAAAACCTAATCAAATTGAGGGGCCTGGTAAGTAATGAGGTACATTGTATAGAGGCACATATATAGAAACACATGGAAGTGTGTGTTTCAGTTTTCCATGGCTTTCCATGGCTATTAGGCATGCACCAACAGGGACTGACATCAGTCAATTCACCCTTACAAGATGTGGTTGAACTGAAACAGAAACAGTTCAGATCTCACCTGTAATGACAGAATACCAGTTTGCAATTTGGTGTTACCATAGGAGGGAACATTTAGCTCCAAGGGAATACCTAACTACAGGCTGAGTAGGCATTGTCAAAAGTGTCACTATTAGGCATTCTGCCTAGTATTCCTAGCAGAAATAAAAGGACTAAACATCTGCTGAACAGATGCTGAATTATTTTGGTTATTAACAGAGGTTTGAGCTGCACTGTTAACATACCTGTGAAAATCTTGATTTTGGCAAGTCAAGGATAAAAATTCCAAAATTCTATATGTATGATAGCTTCTTACTGTAAAGACCCTTCCTATTCACCATCAATTGCATTATAACAACTTTGTACTCTTTTCTTGAATCTGACATCTTTCCCAGACCTTCTAATTTCATATCTGTGTATCTTACCTTTATTGTAAGTATACACAGATAGAAATATATACTTATGATATATAATTATCCAGTTCCCCTGTATCTGTCACTCGTGCTTATCCCCCAGACACTGTACATTAGCCCTAATATTTATAATGGAAGGCCCCTACCTGCTTTCCATCAATAATATTTGAAATCCATAGTATTGTAGGTGAGTGATTAACTCTTCCCAAAATAAAGCTCACGTAACTTGTCTCCTGTGTACAGAAAGAAATTGTAACAATTTAGTTAAATCAATTCTTAAATTGATTTAAACCAATGAAATCCCTTGTGCAGATGCTCTTAAATTGGCTTAAGGGCAGCTAATATTGGTGTATCTTATTCATTTTGATCTAGAATTTAATCCTATTAAATTGGCTAAAATTTTTTCTATACACTGGAGCCTCAAGTCTAGCAGTCTGAATTGAATTTCATGCTGCAGGGTCATGGGTCCTCAATGAAGTTAAGACTTATAATGACACAGCAATTTTAGAAATTACTTCTGATGGCCCACTAATCATCTACAAAAAATAAACAGAGCTTTGCAATAAATACTAATAACTAGACAGTGTTCTGAAGATTTTATGTAAGGGATAAAGTTTTTTAAAACTTCTAAGTAATCAAGGATAGTGATAATAGGCAACAAAATTTGAGAAAATTATTGCAAAATTAATTATATACCATGCATTTTTGCTTTCTTTATTCTGTTTCCAGCTTAAATTTGCCTGCTGATTATTGCTGGGCCAATGAGTTTTGGCACAGTACTGAAAATGAAAATATGCATGACCATCTGTCAGTAATGGTTCCAGTTCATCAAAATTTCTAGTCTCCATTATGTGCAAGACAAAAGTACCTTTGTCTGTCTTGGGTGCAGAACCCAAGAAATTACAAATGAGAGAGAAAAACAAACAAACGAACTTTTCAAATTCTCTCATCATAGAGAAAAGGAAATTATTTTTTATCAGTACATAGACATAAATATTCTTTCTACACTTTTATGGATCATCCCTATTTCCAGCTGCTTCAAATTGTGACTGCATTCAGTCAGTTACATGATTATATACAAACTATTTTTGAGACTTCAGTAATGCAGACTGGTACCAAAATGGAAAGAAGTACCTCAAGTAAGATAGAGGATAAGAAGAAAGTAATTTCAAACATTGATGCTCCTTCTCATTATCAATTTCAGTTTGATCAAAATTGTAGTTACTTCTCAGTTAGCACTGATACATTTGCAGCTGCAAAAATGCTGCTTGTTTCTCTGATTTTGGCTTCAGTGTGTTTCTGCTAGATTTGGATCAAGATGGAAAACACAAACCCTGTCTGCCTGGTACAGAATCCTTTGCTTACAGTCCCAGCAGCTTTATTTCATTCTTCTGTGTCAATAGAATTTAAAATATTTGTAAAAAATATTTTCCTACTGGTTACTCTGAAAGGCTTGTGCAAAACAAGGTGCCTTTTGAATACATAGAGATATGGTCCCAAACAATAGCAGTTGCTATGGGAGCAGAGCATAGTGTTTTATGCAGACATGAAGGAAGAGGAATGGAAAAGCACAAATCTGGTACAGATTGGCCCAGGCACTCACTGGCTCTAAGCACAATGTTAGTTCCCCTAAATATGCTGTGGTAAATCACATTTGTACATCAAGGGATACAAAAGTTTATATTTAATTGAGTTCTGTTTACTTACATAAGAGAAGATTTATGGGCACTGGGAGGCTCATTAGCATTGATTTTCATAGTCCCCACTTAGAATTAATATGTTCTTGGTATAGGAAATTATCCAGCACTTACATAAAAACCTAGCTGGAATGATTCCATATATACTTAGCAGATTTGTATTATCTTGTGGTGGAGTCAGACAAAAAAAATCCAGCTTTCCTGAGCATTTGCACTAACATTATTTAAAAAAAAAAAACTGCAAACATATATTTGCAGTAAAAACTGCAGTAATGAGAGTGCTAACTCTGTTCAAATTTCTAAGGTCAGAAAGGGACATTTTGAAACCAAGGAACCAGTCAGCTCAAGGAGGATCAAATAGCATTATATTTCCTTCAGTAAAACATAAAAGGTCTACAGTTACTTTGATGACTAACAAGGAAGCCTGTAATGTGTACGTGTAACTTTCCAATGTGGCTGAAGCAAAGGGAGGTTTTTTTGACTAGGAAGATGGATTTTTTAATAGATTCAGAAAGATATGGGGATTTACTTGCAGGTTGTCCAAACAATTGCTTCAAACTGTATTATCTTGGTGGGGAAGAAGGCCTTAAAAAAATGTCTAACAGCTTGCCTAATTTGTGTTCGTTTACTTTAATAATATTATCTCTGTGAAAGAATCTTTAAAAATGGTCATTTTACTCATACAAATTGATCAGATATGAAAACCTGTCAGAACAGCTAATTGACCTTATTATACATGTTTCTTTTTAATATTCCTATTTATATCTTCTAGTGAAATTATTCCAGTTAGCTCCGATTCAGTTGCCCTTAGACTTGTCAGTCCATGGAAAGCTCAACTGCTCCCTTTTCACTTATCCCATTTTTTCACACTTCTACTTGCATGTTGTATATTTTTGTCTTTTCTCCACAACAGTAATACAGCTGTCTCTTTCTCTGGACTTTTAAAATTTATTCAAATTTACTTTACAGTAAATTTGTAAAGTTGCTTCAGCAACTTTACCATGAGTGTTTCCTTCCTGCCCTGACATAAGAACACATGCTGATATTATCTGGACAAGAATGCTTCCATAGGGATATGACATGCAAGGACACATAACTGCAGGCAACTGTCATAAAATACTGCTACTTAGCAGTTATGAGCTTCAGCTGGGGCTTCTTAGTGAGTGTCAGGACAACCTGACAGTGTGTGCACAACCAGCTGGCAGGGATGGTGGAACTCCTTAGACCACTGGCAGCTCCACTGATTATAGTAACCAACTCCTCAGCCTTTGAGTGCTTTAGGTATTTATACACATCGCCATTGAGTGGAAAACATGTTAGTATAAATTTATTAATTAATATACAAGCTATTAGCCTTCTACAGGCTTGAGTACTTAACTGTAATGGAGTCAAAAGAATCCTTTCTTCTTATTCTAAAGTCATTGAGATGCTTCAGAAATATTTAATTCTACTGTTTCTTTGTAATAAATACCAGTTTTAAACCCTATATTTTTTGAAAATGACTGGATCCTGAAATGGATACTGCCAGAATAATAAATAGGAAATTTGAAAATGTAGTAGTCTACTTTCAGCTCCTATCAATATTCCTGGAAAAGTGACAAAAAAATAACGTTCATTGTTAAGATTTCTTCTAGCTCCCCTGTTGTTCAGTGACAGACTGAAGTGATGTTTTTAGGCAAAATGGCCACTTTGAGCCTGACTGAAGGTCCTGTTTTAGTCAGTAGTGATTCAGTATTGATAAAGACTGAGGAAATCACAGTGGTGCTAGCTTGTTAAAATTTGAGATAATGATAGACCTAGAATTAACCAGCTGATAAACCAGCAAAGTGATTAAGTTAATTCCATCTACAGAAACTCTTTGTCTTTTACGGGGAGACTGAGGTAATCCATGCAGTCAGACTTTGCTAACAGCTTTGCAAAAGGCAGCATGCTTTTTTTGGTTTTGTTTACAAAAAAATCCGAACACTGCAAATCATGCTGGTGATAAGGGAAAAAAAGTGTTTCTCTCCTCCCTCAGTAGGTCTCTAGCAGATAGGGCACTTTTCTGGACAGAAATTTCCTTAGCGCAGGCAATAGCTTCACACACAAAATAAATTGAAATGTGCCAACACTACCACCAAATAAGCAATCATTCTTATGCCCTCAGCCATTTTTCCCAATGTTTGTTGCCCCCACCTTCATCCTAGCACCATAAGCTCCACCGTCACACAGTGAACTAGAGCAAAGAAATAATCTAACCTAAAATTAATCCCTTTTTTCTTTCCCCTGGAGTTAATGACAGAAAGATGTATGAATATCTAAATATATGCATGCTAATTTGTATCAAATCCACAAATCGAGTCTAACAGTCTTGGCAGAAATAGTGTTCTATTACATTTTTAGTTTGTGATGGTTATAGTCAATACAAACCAAAAGAAGGTGAGAAAATAAAAAATAAATCAGTGGTTTCAAAGCTGGAGAATATACTTTAAAATGAACATTTAAACCAAATAATTATTAAAATTATGTTTCATATTACTTGCCTTTATTAGTTTTATTATATAATTTAAATTTCAATTCTATTTATATTTAGTATTTTATTAAATTATATGCTGATTTGTGGTTCAAATGCTCTTGTAAAAATGATTTTTTAAATGGATGTCCAGAAAAAAACTTTAATTTTGTATTCTAAAGAACTATTTTTAAATTCCTTTTTTAGTCTTCTGGCTTTTCAGAGAGACCAATCTTTTAACTCCAATGACTATGATGCAGGAGAAAATCGTTGCTTTTGGAGCATGAGCAAGCTCCGAGGTGTTCAAACTTAGTTATCATAGTTTAGCCACCCAATTGGACTAGAGAAATAGGTAGATTACGTATGGCATCTAGCATCTCCAGCCAAAGGATGTATTTTACTAATTACTGTGTAAAGAAATTTTGAAAAGATGTATTGTATAATGAAATTGTAAAGAAATAGTAAATAAACAGTAAAATTCATTGCATAAAGTAAAGCAGGAAAAGTAAATCTTGATAAATCTGTTTATTACAAGTGGTTTACCATGGAGTTATGCTCTCCTTTGAAATTTTCATTTTTAAAATGCAAGAGACAGATCCTATCAGTAGCTGAAGCAGTAGTAGGTAGGCTAGTCTCTCATGTTAACACAGTAATTAAAATTCACATCTATCAGTAAGATCCAATTATTATCCAGACTCTGTGATATAGTGACAATACTTTGAAATGAGGATATCTGCCACACAGCTTTTTAAAGACACATGAAAACTCTAGAGACATTTTCTCACAGGCCCCAAATTGAATTGAATAGAAGCTTAGTGATGCAAACAATGTAAAATTAGATTAAATAATTTTAGTATTTTAGCAAGCATCCTAAATGTTCTTACTATTTCACTAAGTGTAATAATGTATATTATGCATAAAGAAAATTATTCAGATAAACAAATTAGACTTTAGATTAAAATACTGGTCATAGCAAAGGTTCTATTTTTGTAGATGAGACCTCAATACATTTAAATTAGAAACATTTACTGGTTATGGGAATGCTGAATCAAGTAAATGACTGACACTAGAATAAGATTCTCCAGGCCACTTAAGAGCTTTTATGAAATAATTGCCTGGGTGTGCTTAATTTTGAAAGTGTCCTGATATAATTTCCACTGAGAATGCAACAAAGGTTTTTTTTAAAATTAAAAATCCAACATTCTCATTTCTTTTAAAGTGATGCCATCATAAAATCAGTCTGATTAATGCTGTTATGCAGTTTATAGTGTCTGCTGAGGTTTAATCACCAGCAGGATGGAGGAGAGAATCAGGAGGGTAAAAGTGAAAAAACTCATGGGTTTAGACAAAGACAGTTAATTAAGGAAAGCAAAAGTCACATGCACAAGCAAAGCAAATCAAGGAATTCACCACTTCCCATTGGGAGGCAGGTGTTCAGCCATCCCCAGAAAAGCAGGGCCACATCACAACAGGTACTTGGGAAGACAAAACCCATCACTCCAAACATCCCTTTGTGGAGTTCATTGTTAAGTCTTCTTTTATTGAGGTATTTTTATATGACTATCTTCAGTGTCAAAACAGATTGTAAAAACATGAGACTGTGGATGTTCCTGGTTCCCAGTTGCAGAAGAATGGATTATCTTCTTTTGCCTCTCCGTTTACTACTTGTTTTTTTTTCCCATAGTTTATAAGTAAATATTTATAAATTTGAACATTTTCACACAGTATATAATTGTTTAATATCACCATCTAAATTGTTTTAATCTTTCTTTACTTCAGGGGATGTCTTTGTGAACCTAAAATTCATAGGCAATATATATATTTTGTTTAAACTAGACCAATGTTAATTTAAGACCACCTGATGCAAATTTTGTCACATGATAATCATTCCCTAGCAATCATAATCATTGGCAGCAGAACAAATGACCAGTATATGATTGCTACCACTGGTATTTACAAGATAAGATTCAAATTTCTAATTCCAGTCCTTAAAAGCTTGAAACAAATTGGACTCTCTCCACCTATGAATTATAACTGAATTAAGAGGATTGTCACTTTCAAAGAAAGAAAAGGGCAAAATAAAATCAAAGGAGGCTGGTAGCCTTTTAAATCTGAATCAGCCACTGGAAGAAATGCCATATTGTACCACACAAACAAATGATCAAAAAATAAATTTTTCTGCAGAAGAGTTTATTTCCGTTGGTATGCATCTTTGTTATTGTAGATGCATTAAAAGTAAAGCTACCTGAAACCTCACAGAAAAAGCACCTCTGTCAAGACTTGAGAATAACCTGTTTGTAATGAATCTCTAGGGTTAGACATCATATAAAAAGAGATCAGAGTA
Source organism: Ploceus nigricollis (assembly GCA_013399945.1). Taxonomy (NCBI): domain Eukaryota; kingdom Metazoa; phylum Chordata; class Aves; order Passeriformes; family Ploceidae; genus Ploceus; species Ploceus nigricollis. The sequence continues at coordinate 44,758 of VXBC01009551.1, forward strand.
AACTGACCTTACAAACCATCCACCTGTCTATCCTATTATATTGGCTTCAACTAAACAACAGCACAAAATAATCCTGAAAGTATTCCACTTCTTCCCTTTCTCTTCACTCAAAAAAAAGAAAAAAAAAAAGACAAAAGAATTATTTGCTGCCATTTAGATAAAGGTGACATACCAGATATTTTGCTTTTACTTTTCAGAGAAAGGATGACAGAGAGCAAAGAAATTCTTTTGCTCGTGGGATGATCAAATACTAATACTGTAGATGAGAGATCAATGCCATGAAGTGTATTAAAATTTGATCTAAAAGGGTGGACATAAAAGATTGCTTTTGTTTTTTATATTTGTGGGTATGGCAATATATTAGTTCTTTTTAAATAGCTAATGATACTGAGAGAAAATGATTAAGTGAGAGAGTCAGTTCCTTCTGCTTGAAATTCTTCCTTATGCAAGATGACAATGTACTAGTACTTATATACATATATATATATATGCACATAATAAAAATTCCTCTTCAGAAAAAAACTTACTGTGAAAATTTCTAAAATTATTTTAGTTACTTGGTTCTCAATACCACAGAGTGCCATATTCTGATTAAGTTTAATTCCCTATTCAAACCATAACCCTTGTTATGAGTTCTGCACAATAAATCAAAGAATATCAACAATGAGCAGCACAACATAAATATTGTTTTAAATATGTGTGTTGGAACATTAGGAACATTGTGAAAGAGACTGTCCAGTCTTATTAGCCTTTCACCTTAAATGCTGTATACAGAGGCTCTCAGTTCAGTCGAAGAGAGAACAGAGAGAATTCTCCAGGCTTCAGCCTGGGAAAGCTAGGAGAAAGAATTCAAACAATTATTGTCTCTGTTCATGTTGTTTATAGATATGTTCTACCACAGTGGGCTATTCATAGTGCACCAATGGTGTGAAAGGTTTTCACTTTGAGACCAATCATATTTCACCTTAGCGAGTCAGATTATAAAAGAGACGCGCTACTTCCATTAAATGTTCTTTCATGCCTTCTGCACCTTGTGGAGTCTTTTCATCTCGTCCCTGACTCAACAGCATCAGCTGTACAGGTTAGTTAATCTTTTATTGTGCTTTTCTTATGAGAAAATCTCAAAACCATAAATGTCCTACCCAGAGCACTTGCAAACCTTCTTAAATGAAAACTTGTGAGAAGGGAAGTGAGGAGAGGGCTTTATCTACAACTGTTTTCCCAGTCTCAGAGATTTTAGATAAGGGAGCATTTATGTTTGTTTGTAATGAACATCAAAATATGTGATCTAAACAGGTCTATGCTGAGGATTTTTCACACAGAAAAACAGACCTTTTTCTTTTATTGTTCCAAGGAAAGGATAATGTCTAGACAATTCTAACATACTGAAAGAGGGTCAAGACTTGCTGAACAGCTGTCAACCCCATTTCTTCTAAACAGAGAAAGGTCAGACATGTCTAGAGAAGAATAAGAATTAGGATGTATCTAAATCAGAAAGGAATGAAAAAATTCCGAAAAGAAATTATAAAGAAAACCTTAGAAGAGATGAAACCAGTGAAACCAGGTAAAATGGTATTAATCTGCCTTTGCAGGACGTCAATATTCAAAATCTAAATCTTAATACTATTTTTTTCTCTTTTTCTCACCATACATAGTAGAAGTTTATATTTATGGAATAAATAGAGGAAATATTATGTGTTCTTCCAGTATGGGGAGGTGTTTATTCTGAGTTGAAGTTTTTATTTGCTTTAAGATTGCTTGGAGAAAACTGGAAACTGAAAATTGCTAGAAATAGAAAATTGAAAATTATCTTTGTATGAAGGACCTGTACCAACCCCAGAAGGTTGTATTCAAATACTTGTAATAAAATTGTATAAATATATAAATAAAAATAAAATCATTGGGTGAAACTTAAAAAAAATTTATATCAATTTATTTTAAACTAAACATTAAAGTGATTCTTTAGAGGCCAGATCCACAGAATCATAGAATCATGCATCATAAAATGGTTTGGGTTAAGAGTGACCTTAAAAATCCTCTAATTACATGTACATGTAGAGGCAAAAAAAATTTAAAAAAAAAGTAGCTCTTTTGCCAAAATACAGATTAGATATCACTGAAATATATTCTATTTGAACCATTGCAGCATCCAGCTATGATGTGGGAATCTACCAAGGAATTAGTTAAGTAGGGAATTTTGAATTCTTACTAACAAGATGTTGACATGTCCTTCACCTGTTACACTGTTTACCTAGAGGTAACAATAATACAGGAAAACGTATTTTAAGTCTCTCTGCATCCTCCAGGGTACTCTGCCCCTATAGTGGCAACCCTTACAGAGCTAGGTCACTACAACCCTGAAGAGCATCAAGATCCAGTATATTTTGGGGAGATATTTAATTGCTGCCCTGAGGTCATTATATATGCAGCTGCTCTGTCACTGACCAGAACTCACAAGCTTCCAGTTACATATTGAGTTTATGTTTTCCTTAAGGCAAAAATACCAATGAGTTTCTGTTAATTTTGTTTACATTTTGAGAATACTTCTCCAGTTGCATTGTAAGGTCAGGTAGTTGGTTTCTTCCCCTATGTCTTCTTATATTTCATCACTCAAGTAATGAATACAGCTTGTCTCTGGCACACCTTGAATTATCTAGCTTGCTTTGGACTGGAAGCAGCTATAGCAAAATCTAGGTTCAAATAAAAAAGTATACTTTCTAAACAGGTGACAGATTTGGACAAATGCTACATGTTGAAAATTAGTTCTCAACATTTTGAACTTTGGAGTCCAAGGAATTTATTCTCATACCAAATTCATAATTAAACTTCACGACCTTAGAGTGACTGCAAGCTAGAAATGAGTTGCTTTGCATTGCAGTTGACTCTAGGTGAAAAATGTTTTCTGACATTAGTGACTTAGTTATGTAAATGGATCCTTCCAGAGAAATAAATTAATCTACACTAAGGCTGTCTCATGTCTACACCAGGCCAGGCTGCTACAGATAACTAGGTCTAAAACATGGTCTTTCCATCATAGCTCTAATACTGCTACCCATACCACAGCAAAATCAAATCACTGTGATCATGAGGGAACTTGAAATTGATTTATGAACCATTTGTGTGTTCATATGCATTCTGTATGCCAGGAACATGTTCCTTAGATGTGTGATCAGATGCTTTTAATGCACTGAACTTCAAAGTCACAATAAATATTTTTTTCCAGTAATTTATTTCTGAAGAATTCTCCAGCTCTTGCCTTTGTCAAGATCATAATCCTAAGCACAAAAATAATATACAGTGCTGTCAGCCAGTTTTGAAAAATAAAAAGAAAGGTTTGATTATGCTGCTGCTTACTGTCATAACTCTGTATTTATTATTAACTACACTTGAGGATGCATTGCAAATTTATTTAGCAGATTTTGTCCAAAATAGCTGTGCTAGCTGAATAGTGTAAAGGAGTAGATATTACTTGAGATATTGCTTTTCTCGCTAGACTGAAGATTAATGCCTCCAAAAAGATGAAAGCAGGAGGATAAAAGCGTGATGTTTTCAATGATAATTCTACTAGTGGCAATCATGATCACTGGATGAAAACAAATAAGTCGTTTTCATTATCATGTGTCCTGAAAGGAAGCAATATTCACTGTGAAAGAAAATAATGAAAGAGGGAAATCAAAGGCTTTGAAAAATTAGCATTGATTTCAGAGTGCACCTGGACTTCTATTTCCACTGTTTTGTCTTCAAACATCAGCTCATATTTGGAGATGTCAGACAATACAGAATTTAATGCAAAATAGACCAGACGTAACCCAATCAAGGGCTTTTCTTGTGAGAACAAAAGCTTTTCATAATTAAATGTCCTTTTCACTTCTAGTTTTACTGTCTTGTAGTATATCAATTCACATGATGGGTGTCATTCAGGCTTTGGGAACAACTCATTTTCCCAGGCAATAGAAAAAAAGCCAAAATTAAAAGCTGAAATGAAAACCTTCCCTCCTCCCATTGCCAGTGTCCAAAACTAAGAGATATCAATTTTTTAGCCTCACATAGCAACTGGAAATAATGTATAGAAGAAAGTAAACTAATTAAATGGCAAAAGAGGTAGCATTACATTGTGTAATGTATTGTGCTTTGCTCTGTCATGTTAGAAACATGGATATGCTGCAGTGTTGGTACCTACAGTACATTAAGTCAGCCATTGCAAAACTGATTAGATCCTCTTTCAACTCGTACCTACCTCTTACATAAGTGATCTTGGCTTTCTGCTCTGTTTACCATTCATTTATAAACTCATATACTGTCTCTCAGACAATGCATTTTTATTGATCTGATTGTCCTATTTAACTTGTTGTCTGACTTAGTGTCTGACATCTTAATGCCAAATTTTAACTTCCACTTCATGCTGGCCCTGCATATATTCCCCTAACACTTCTCAAATTCTGCCTAGCCTAGTCCAACTTAAATGTCCAATCTCCCCCCATGCAGCCTAATTCTGCCAGATTAATTCTTCCTTGTGCTAAAATAGATAACTCAGGTTTATTTTTCTCTTTCAATTCTAGCCTAAGATTTTTTATACATCTTTTGGCTACTAGAAATTCCTTCCTGAGTTTCTCTTCAGCACCTCTTTCTTCTATTATTCATATTATTTGTATTTTCTGAAATTAAAAAAAAAAAGTTTCTTCCTGTTTTTCTTTCCAACAGAAGTTGTGCAGTCAGAGTGAGACAATGGCAATGAAAATCTGAAACTCTGTGATTTGGTTACTCCAACTCATATGGTTAATTCTCACACTGACTAGTATGAATATCAGGTTATGGAAGATTATTTGAACTCTTACTATGAACTTTTGAGATTTACCCTTCATTAGCCAAGCAGTCTGGTATAATATTTCTTTGATCAAATGAGGTTCATGTTTCTCAGTCTGGGACATCAAGACTTTTGTAGTCACAAGGGCAGAAATCTAATATTTTAAAGCATACAATTACTGTTAATATATTCTTGAAAAAATCCTGGAAAATGGGAAAAAAGTATGATTTTGAGAGCCCTTAAACTAACATTAAACATAATTGCAGATTTAATTACAAAAGTTTGAAAACTGTAACAGATGTTTGGAGGATCAACAGATGAGCAAGAGCATATTTGACATATGAGGAGTTACTGACCCATTCTGTTTGATCTGTTCTTTATTGCAATTTAACAAAAAATCACTCAAGAACAGACACCACAATATATAAGCAGAAGTACTTCTAATATACCAGTCTGGACTTCAGTGTGTCTTTTTTTCCCTTCATTGAACCTCTAAAATTTACAACAGCTCACTTTATTCAGATCTTGCTTCCTTACATACCTAAGGAGCCCATGAGGTCAGTCCTCATTGGCTCAGCCAGTTACTTCCGGGTCAACCAGCCAATAGAATCCTGAGTCTCCAACGGCCTGGGCCTGCTCTTAGTGGTCAAATTATGTAAGTAAGGTAATTATGTAACTGATCACTTTTCTGTTATAAATTTATAATTATTTATACTTTGAGGCCTACAGGCCATCTGTAGGCCACCACAATCCTGAGTTTATTTTAGGCGAAACATGTGGAAGTTTAATAGTTTACAATCTACCAAAAATTTATCAGAACTTCAACTATATTTGATCTTGATATTAATTAGTAAACCACTCAGCATTTCTTCATTCAGTTAAAACCAACATTTGTTAATATGCATTCATGTCAATCATACAAGTCAAAGATGAATGTCAATCTGTATCAGACGAACAGAATAGAACCTAGACTTACATGCCATTTCAAACTTTTGTCTTTAGAATTGCTTTTGCCTAAAACAATATAATATTTTAGTTTTTAACACAAAATATGATTAAGACTCTAGTGTTAATAGTAGTCTTGAAATTCCTCCCTACTTTTAATATTACTTCTTTACTTATTAGTACTCCTTTTAGGAACAAAAGCCCTTTTATTGTCTTTGAGACATGGCTTACAGGGACAGACAGAGATATGTGCCTTTATTTTCTGTACACCTCACCCACAGCGACAAGTGAAGTCTGTTTTAATGGAGGTATAAAATTTTGCCTACTAGTTCCTAAAAATTGTTTATCACAGAACCTTAGCAGCTGTAATCTTGTATTTCCCTGTTGACTCAACCTATTTCAGCCTGGATGAAGAGATAAAATTCTTCAAGTTCTGCTGCTTCACTTTCTGGAATCTTTATTTTCTACCCTTAACAGGTTAGACTACAGAAATCTGTAATATCAACTTCCTGAAAGAAGATCAAGCAAGGAAAATTCAACATCGAAATTGTGTCTCAGTGTCACAGATGCTTTCAAACAGCTTTAAGTCAGAAGTAATACCTCCATTGTGTTAGGCTTTTTACAAACACACAAAAAAATTACAAGCCCTCTTCCAAAGAGCTTTTCTGTGGGGATGAATCTCCCCTTAAAATTTGTCCTTCAGGTTTTTAGCATTTTTAAAGACTGTAATGAAGAAATATTATCCTGGGGCTTTAGTCTCCAAGTAGACTGCTAAAGGCCTTGATATACCTCAGTCTGGAATACTTGCAGAGTGTAAACTGTAACATGTCTGATAAACTGTTTATTGAAGTATAATCTGCTTCCACACAAACTGCGTGAGGTATTCCATAGGAATTTATGAGTGTTAAGATGACCAATATTTCAAGAATATGTCACATTATACCCTGAACTTAAGATTTCCAAAAATTTGGAAATGAAAAGACACATCTTCTCTTGAAAAACTTTTTGTCAACTAGTGCTGACCTTCAAAGTTCATTGTGATGTACAAGAGTCTTCTTATTGAACGTGAAATTAAAAACATAAAAACAACAGCACTTGGAGACCATTGAGGCCTTTTCCCATTCTCAAAACGCCCCAGCAGGGTAGTGCTTGGGGTGCACATGAAACTAGGAGGCGACACAGCAGGGACAGCTGACCCCAACTGAGCAAAGGGTTATCCCATATCTTCAGGTGTCATGCTCCACATATAGAGCTGAACTATGAATCACTGGAAGAAGATAGCTCAAAGCTATTGTTTTCTTGCTGTAACCCATTCTCTTTATTTGTAAAAGAGTTCTTTTACATAGTCATGATCTTTCCACTTGCAAAAGAAACACACTTTGAAATTTGTCTGCCTGAGTTTTTTTGCCATTTCATGTTCAGCATTCTAGACATTTTCCTTCCTTTTTTCTTTATTTTTTCTCTTTAAAATAATATTCTGTAGTGAGAGAGTTGCACAATCACAGACTGTCCACTCAATATTCCCCCAGTAAAACAATATGGTGGAGTAGGCTGGGAGAAGGTAATCTCACAGGCTGCCATGAACTGTATGAACTTCCAAAGCAATTTTGACCATGAAAACCAAGAAAAATTGGCCTACACAGAGCTATGACCTGCAACAAAGAAATTGTTTCTAAGATCAGAATTTGTTTAAGCTCACAGAACATTAAACAGTGCAAATTGCAAGTATTTTTAATCTTGGTTTTGTGTACAAACTGCTTTCTGTAGGAGAAAAAAAAAGCTGATGTAGACAGAGATACATTGGGTTTTTTTTTTTTTCCATTAACAATATAAAATGACTTCTGCTAAAAAAACCCCATATTTTTAAAACTAAATTACTTTGGGAATTTTTGTTTGTTTGTTTATTGTGTTGTTGGTTTTGGTGGTGGTGGTGGTGGTGGTTTTGTTTCCACAGAAAATATTATTGTTTCATTTGAACCTAGGCACAATTATTCACAAATTTTATTCTGAAATTTGGAATAGACCAGTTTGGTAACATTGCAAAAGTTGAGTTATAAGCATGAAGATCCAGCTTGAATTGCAATACTTTCATTCTTAGATATAAACACCTTTTCCTTTGTCTTCAGAATGTCATTGTTTGTGGCAAGTCACCTCATTGACTTGACATTGAGAGGTTTGGTTTCTTTAAAATATGATATTTCAGGGGGGATTTTAATTTACACATTCATACTTCATATATTATTAATATGTTTTTCTGCATGAGGCAGGTGCACAGCCTCAAAATAAGTCCTTTTCCCATTGCAGAGTAGTACTTTTAAATAAAAAATAAAACAAGATTTTATGGGTTTTAAGATAATTAATCACATTAAAGATATTTTCAATTTCCTCAGGTAAGCAATTTAGGCTACAGCTTCTGGAATAAAAAAATTCTTTATTTTACAGATGACATTTATAGGACATATGGTGTAGCTGACATTTCTTTTTCTAAAATTACTTGCTAATATTTTCAGAGGGATGAATTACTTTTCCACATCTCAACCATTACAACTACACAGAGAGATAGATATGTTTGCTTCTGTTGTGCTTTTCAAGGAATATGTGTACCATGAATTTTTTATGTACAATACTGTGCTATATGAAAAAAGGCTAAAATTTCTGGAGTCTTTGGACAGATAAAGTGTTATAGCACCACAAGAAGAAGTAATTCTTTATAGTTAAAGTATACTCTGAGGTAAATACCATCATTAATTTGTTGTAGGTTAAATTACTGTGCAAGGTTTCCACACAAAACTAAAAAAAAAAAATCTCGTTTTACTGTTCATTGTTGCAATTTCATGCTATAACTCCACTATAATGCACACTGCTGGAGTTTTCAGATTTTTAAAAAACTCTATCAAAATGACAAATCAAATTAAGGGCCTATTCTCAAGAGCACAGTTTAGGGATATAAAATCTCAAATGTTTTAACACTTACTTCCAGTATCTACAGAATTTCTGAGAAATATTGAGCAACTGAATTGTTGTCTCTTACTTCTTCTAAGCACTTCTTCAGTATATTCACATCAGTGGATGTGATAAAGGTGAAAATTCTGCTGCTTCATCTTCTAAAAATTTAATACTTCCATCACTTGCAAGGTTTTTTTCCTTATGGAAGCATTGGGGTTTATGAACGGAGTCCTTTTTATGAAGAAAATTTGTAAAGATCTCTTAGCACCTGTGGGTCTACTACAGAAGTATACTGAGTAAAAAAAAAACAAAAAAAAAAACCAACATGAAACTTGGAACTCTCCGGCTGTTTTCTATTATTGTGCAGAGAGTCTAGGTGTTTGGATACATCACTTTCTCTGATATCAATTCCACTTATGTAGAGTAAAGCTAGATCTGCAAATGCATCTCAGCTCAAAGCTCCAAACACACCTCCATATAACTACATATATTTCTCAGGAACGGTCTTCCAATTTACGATTTTTTTTTTTAATGTAAGTTTTGAAACTGCAACTCTTAAACCAAGGCATTAAAAACTGAAGTTACACACTGACAGTTAATTGACAAGCCAGCCATAACCAGGAGTTATTTATCTAAATATTAAATTCAGTTTCTTAATACCACTCCAACATTTTAAGTGATTTATGTGTCTGAGATATCAAACTTTACACTTTAGGATTACAACACCTGTGACCTTCAGAGCTACTTGACCTTCAAAGCTACTTTACCTCCGGACTGAATATATCAGTAACAAAGTCATAATTTCAGTGATTGAGATTAAAATCTCATTTCTGGCATAGTGATTGATGACAATGCAAGGATAAAATCTATACATTTGGATGTGATAATACTGGGAATATGACTATTATAATAAATGTATATATTCCACATTTTCCATTTGGTACATCTCTTTTCATCCAAATTTGTTCTTCTTCAGCTTGGTCAGGAATGTCAAAAAATCCAGCAAATGGGCTCCTCAAATAATTCCTCAGGAACTACTTTAACATAGCAAAATAGGGTTTATAACTTCAGAACATGCAAGAAAGCAGGGAGTAATATGATCTTCTAGAGGACTAAATGGAGTACTGCCTGTGTTCCTTGCCCTGGGAGCATTTTCCTTATCTTCCACACCATTCTATTAAAGGCATAATAGAAAAACCACACATAAATGGTAGTATATGACACACAAGACATGACATGGTTGAATTCCATTGCTGTTGTCAAAAGTATAGAAAGTAACTTTTTCTGTCTCTCAGATAATGCCTATTTTCCTGCTTGTAAGCTGAACAAACAATCAACAGGGGATTGCAGTAACTGAAGGAGAGCAAAGAACCTGTACCTTGGGGTTTTCAGCAAGAGAAGAAAAGAAATGGAAAGGAGGGACTTGTAACAGTGTCATATAATAGAATAAATTCTTCACTATCACCACCTCAATGGTGTCAAATAAAAGCTCAGGTTTCATTTCCACTATGCAGTGTAGTATTTGGTGGTCTTTTTTTATTGTATTCAGTTCTGCATTATTTTCAGTTAGAAATCCTACTGCTTTATAGCTGATATGTTTGTATTTTATTAATTAATATATTATTTTGCTATTGTCAGTATTCTTTTTATTATCTATATTCCCAGTCTCCTTTTAAATAATTTTGTTGAATGACATTTTTTATTAAGTTTAGAAGGAGCAAACCTTTGGACCATACAGTCTTGTACTTTGTTTTACTAACCAGATTGTGAGAAAAGCTGATCTTTGAAGCACAACACAAAGAAAATTAACAAAAGATATAGTGGGTGCTGTTCTTTACAATTTTTTTGATATTAAAGAGATACATTTACAGATAACAAGGAGTTGCTGCAAACTAAATACAAACAATTGGTGTTTCCAGTAATTTCTTTTAGTCTAGATGATGAAGATCATCATGATTCTTCAGGCATCAGGCTTGATGCCTGAAGAAAGTTACAATGGAGGTTTCAGTGGAAAGAATATATTATAAAATTGTGTAAATTTTTTCTTCTGCCTTTCACTAAAAACAAGATAAAATTTTTCGTCTAAAAATTCCCCACATTGTACTCTAACCAATTTTCATCCACTTAGGAATGCATGTACTTTTGTTAATTTTAACGTTTCCATCTAAAAAAGTACCTGTTTTGACAAACATGGCCTTTCTCCATGCTCAAGTGTACTCTCCCTCTTCCTTCTCAATGTGGACTCTTCTTGATAAATTCACGAAAATAGATCATATTCTTCCATCATCCTTCATTCCCCTTTTAATCTAAAATTATGATACGTCATGTTCAGCAGGTCAAAATTTCATTAAGAGCAGGAATAAGTGAACTTTTATGAGACTTTGTTTACACATTAGTGGAAGTATTGGCTTAAGTGCATACTTTCAGTTTGTTAATGTCTGTTTATTGGCTTTGAATATCAGAAGAGTGTTGGCTGTTTCACAGATGATGTGTGTTTACATCTCATGTTTGGAAAAAACAGCAAATTAAAAAACCTTATGTTTCAGTTCTTCAGAATTGAATCAAATTTTATTTTCCCTTGACTTAAAATAAAACCTTAAAAATTGTGGTTTTGCCAAGTCATTAACACTCATTATCAAAAGTGTGGTATGTAAGTACTAGTGAGATGAATCATGGCAACACAATCCTTATTACATTAGTATGGCCCCATAATTGATTTAGTTAATGATACCATCTGCTCATTTCCAGTGTTTTCCTTCCAATTAGAATGACACATCATACATTTGATTTTCTAAACTATGTTTTCTGTCTTTTGCCCCACTGTTTGTTCTGAATTACCTTTTTCTCTTTACATCCATTATTGTAATAATACCCTTTTGCTTTTGAAGAAATTAAGTTTTGAAAGAGTTGGTTTGGCTCTCAATGCTTTGTCTTTCCAACTGATAAGTGGTTCTCTTGTGGTGACGAAATGCTGTTACTTAATGCAGAAATTATCTAGTGTTCTCTTCAGTTAAAAACCTATGATGTGACAAACTTCAAGAAAAATGAGTTGATGGTATTAATTTTCTATATCCTGCCAAAAAAACTAGAAATTGAAGGGGGGAAAAAAAAGGAATAGAGAATTTCAGCTGTCCTGGGGTGACTATGTATAAAAGACATCTACTTCCTGTCTTCATAACTGCACTATTGGAATATCAACATGCAATCACAGTGTTAAAATTTTTGCACGGAAAAAAACCACACAAGATTGTGCAGGGAGAGTTTCTATGGCTTAGTCTTTGAATAATTGTGGACATATTAATGTAATTCATGGACTATGCCAATTATGAGCAAACATTGAGCAAAAAACCTTTTTGCTTATATTGGGATAGTATACTGGGATGGAGTTGATTAATTACAATGTGTAGAGTTATAAAAGTAATTTATCATGGTATAATGACTATTCAGGTACATATGGCTTATTTAAATGAATAAAATAGAAGAAGAGCCATTAGAGCATTGCTGTACATTTTAGGATACATAACCAAGCACATTTTATGAAAGGCTTGGGAAAATAAATACCTAAAGTTGTGAAACTAAATGTAAAAAAGATGGTACTCTGCATTTTATTTTCACTAAGATTTATTCTTTAAAGGAAGAAAAGAAAGAATAATCTAGTAAAGGAAGGGCACTAGCTTTTACTGGTAAACTTTAAGAAAACTCTGAATCTTGGGGACATACTGGAGGGGAGGAACATAATTCAGATGGGTAGAGTTGGTCTTTTGAGGTCATCTGTCCCTCCCATGTCTCCTCTCAACTTCTCGTGCACCCCCAGCACACTCACTGGATGGTATGAGGGCCAGAAAAAGCCTTAACTTTGTGTGAGCACTACTCAGCAGTAACAAAAATACCCTTGTGTTAATAATAAACTCTGTTTCCAGCACAAATTCAAAGCATAGCCCCATACTGGCCACTATGGAGATAATTAGATCCATCACAGCCAAAATCAGCACACAAAGGCAATCACTCACTGCTTCCCAAGGGCAGACTGATGCCCAGCCATTACCTGAGCAGAGCTGTCCTAAAATTCCCTTTTTTCACTTTAATAGCTGAACATGACGTTATAGGGTACAAAACATCTTTGCAGTTGTTTCAGGTAATTTACTGGCTTTGTCCTCTCACAGCCTGTTCACTGTGACAGGAACAGACTGAGAAACAGAAACATAGAATTATAAAATCATTAAAATTGGAAAAGACCTCCAAGATCATTGAGTGCAACCTTTGACTGAACACCATAGCACTAAGAGTCATGATCAGTCATTTCTGGAACATTTCTGTGGACGGTGACTCTACGGCTTCCTCAGGTAGCCTATTCCAATTCTGGACAACTCTTTCAGTGAAGAAATTCTTCTTAATGTCCAAACTGAACCTTCCTTCTCTTGAGGCCATTTCTTCTTGTCCTGTCACTGGTTGTTCAGAAGAAGAGGCCGAACAACCCTCACCTGGTCACAACCTCCTTTCAGGCAGAAAACAAGGTCTCCCCTGAGACTCCTCTTCTCCAGGCTAAACCCCCCAATCTCCCTCAGCTGTTTCTTATATGTCTCACTCTCCAGACACTTCACCAGCTCTGTTGCCCTTCTCTGGATGTACTCCAGCACCTCAATGTCCTTCTTGTAGTGAGGGGCCCAGAACTGAACACAAGATTTGAGTTGTGGCCTCACCAGTGCCAAGTACAGGAGAACAATCACTTCCCCAGTCCACCTGCCCACACTATTTCTGATACAAGCCAGGATGATTTTGGCCTTCTTGGTCACCTTGGCACACTGCTGGCTCCTGTTTAGCCAGGTGTCAACCAGCAGCCCCAGGTTCTTTTCCTCTGGGCCTCTTTCCACCCACTCTGCCCCAGCATGTGGCACTGCCTGAGGTTGTTGTGACCCAACAGCAGAACTCGGCACTTGGCCTTGTTGAACCTCATCCAACTGGCCTCAGCCCATCCATCCAGCCTGTCCAGATCTCTCTGCAGAGCCTTCCTACCCTCTAGCAAATCAACACTCTCATCCAGCTTAGTGTCATCTGAAAATTTACTGAGCATGCAGAAGGTGCTCATGGTTTGCAGGCATTGTTTATAACACTATCAGCACTGTTTTGGTCAAAAGTCACACAGCACCTTATGAGTTGCCACGAAGAAATTTAACTCCATCCTAGGGAGACCCAGTACACCAGGCTAGCAATTAGCTCTTAGTACATTGATTTCATCTAATTCCCCTGCACTTACCAGTACGGCTTGCTACTTTGCAATATGCTGGAAGTGTCTGCCTGTATATTTGTTCCCTTCTGTATTTATTTTATGAGGAAATACTGTCCACAGTTTAATAAGAACATTAATATTAGGATGTCACCTGCTGTCTACATTGAACTGATGACAGGACACAGATTTTGGCCACAAATTTGTGATATTTGGTTCCAGAGCTTGAGTTTTTAATATAGGCTATGTGGACCTTACTGCAAGTGATTCGTCAGAATATCTGACACAATCTGATAAACCAGATGGTAAGAGCAAGCATGGAGACAAGGAACAATTGAGATAGTAACATGGGGCAAGAGAGTTTTGAAAGGAGATTAGCTAAGGTGTATATATTAATTAGGGTAGAAGTGATTAGCAGAACACAGTGATTAAGAGACACAATTTTGAAGGGCATATAGAAGACAGATGCCCTGAAAACACTTGACAGAATAATGGGCTGAAAAGCAAGGGGCATGAACCAAAGCTAAGGAAAGATTGATCAGCAAGGGACTTCAGGATAAATTGCTTCACAAAAAAGGTAATTAATATGTAGCACTAGAAGCTATTAGGTCAGGGAGAAACTAGTTTTCAAAAGATAATATATCTGAGAAGAGATAGGTGGATGAGCTGGATGGACTAATTCTGTGTATTACCTCTGCCACCAGAATGGCAAAGGTAAAGAATCACTTAAACTAGCATGATAATAAATGAAGTTATTTCAATAAGACTTAGAGTGTTGAATACTAAAGGAAAAAAAGTTTGGCAGTATCGTTTTCAGAAAAATAAACAAAAGAAACCAAATCAAAACAAACCCGAACAAAATACCTAACAAAAAAAACCACCCAAAAAATAACAAACTACAAAATCACACACACACAAACCCAGAAAAACACAAATCAATCAAAAACAAAAAAAAAAAAAAGGACAAAAAACCTGCAAATAACAGGACTTCTGTTACTCTAAAGTATTTTAAGCTAAATTATTCTTCCTGGATTTATTAACAAAAGAATAATAATTGTGGAAACATCTCCCATGGAAGTTTTGTTTCCATGAAGGGGCAACAAGGAAACCTTTGCTTAATGTCACAATTCTTCCTGAGAAGCCAAGACCAGGAACTTTAAAATGCAGAATTTTCTCCCCTCAGTTTGTTAGCTGAATTTCCTGCTTGTGGATCTAACCATGGAGCAGGCTGAGCATGTGTTCAAGAGATCTATAATATATTTCACCAACCTAGCAGCAGCAGCTGAGTGCTCAGTCAGAAAATCGGGTTATGTTCTAGCCCACATGGCTGTTCAGCACTGAGCATAATTGTGTTCCTTCATTCATTTGACACAGAAGCCCCAAACAAGTTCTTCCACTTTTTCCCACTTCTCTTTACACCTGCACTGAGCAGTCAAGCCAAAATTACCTTCTACCACACTGCATCCAACTCTATTTTTATCTTTAAAGTTCACCAACCTTAAATTCTGCCTTTTTTTCACTCGCCGCATACACTGCAAGGAGCTCGAGGCTGCACTGCCGCTGTGCCAGCATGAGCTGGGTGGTCCCAGAGCAGCACTAATCTGCTCACTTTGTGAGCGTGTTTCTGGACACCCCATGCCAGTAGTGCAACCCTGCCATGCTGCAATGTCCCTTTAATGCCAAGTAGCTGTGTACAGACAGTAAGGACCTGCTGCTGCAAGCAGCTGGTACCAGAGCTACACCCTACTGCTGGAAACTTTCATCTTAGATAGTTGAATCTGTTCTCATAGAACAGTCAATTATCAGGCATGGAAATACCAGTACCCAGTTTTCCACTGGATAAAAACCTGCCGTATGTGAGAGCTGCACCCACAGCGTGCAGTGAGACAGAAGATGACTGACTCTGTGAATTCTCACTGCTGCCCTCTGTGCTTCCCGCTGCTCCTGAGAAAAGACAGGACAAGTAAGCTGGCACCCGAAACAGCTTATTCCTTTCTAAGCATTGATGCACAAACATTAAATATAGCTGTCTTGAAGCTTAGTTCAGAAGTGTATCAGAAGATATACAGCTAAGATATTCAGTAGTTTAAATTCCATGTTGTTCTACTTTTCTTTAGCTTCTCTTCTCACTCAAAAGAAAACAAACCAAAACAAACTATCAGCATTGGATTTTGTGCATTTAAAATTTTAAAATGCTTCTACAAGATAAAAAGTTGAATTTTTAAAAAAATAGTAATACATTTTACACAACTGTATCCTAAAATCCAGTTTTTAAAGAAATATTTGGGGTTTGTATTTCCATAGAATGTATTCATCCAGAATTCAAGTGATGTAAAATTAACTGTAATAATTTGTCAAATGAAATGGATATGTACATATTTCAAAATTAACATTTTTAATAACATTAATGGAACTTAAGTTATTTCCACATTGCATATCCCTAAGTTATCTTTATGTAATAAGAGGTTGTAGATCATTCTATAAAAAGCTTTTGAAGAGATTTATAAACTAAGAAACCAAAATGAGCCATTATCTTACTCAAACGATTGGCCTTTATTACATTTAAGATCATCAGTCAGCATGATCTATGATTTTGAAACCTGGATCCTCTCCAGGATGATACGGAGTTTGGGCCAAGAGTAACAGAACTGAAGTTGCTGTATAAATGCAGGAGAAAGTATGGAATTTAATTTACAAGGGTAATTTCTGCTATAAACTTCCTAGTTATACTGTTCCCAAATAGCATGAACCAATGGAACACAATAGTCCTCAAAAGAGATCAGAGGATGTCAAGCTTATGCCTAATAATCTCATCTTAGGCCAGGAATAGTCCTTGTAGAGACATCTCATACCAGCAGTAAATAGTTTAGATAGATTCTTATATGCAAAAGAACAGATTAGTGATACTGACCTTCTTTGTATGGCTCTACAAAGGAAGAGTGATACCTGGGAGGTAGCAGCAAATTGGGAAATTACTGACCTGGCAAGCACTTTGTTTGGACATAGAGTTGTAAAATAATTTTCAATCCCAAAGGTTAAAGTAGACAGGAAATGTGTTCATATATTCTTGGTTCCTTTACACAAAATTCTTAAAAAATCGAATTTCTGCATATTTCTGAATGCTGTTTTGGCAGCAAATCCTAAATTTGATAGAGATTTATCACCAGAAAGTGATTATTACAGGTATAAGCAACCTTTGTCATTCCTATGAACCAGTTATATAAAAAAAGAGATTGTAGGTCAGTGAGGAAAGAGTTTGACCACCTTTTTTAGACTGGGAAGCACACAGAATTCTGAATTCTTGTTGTACCACAAATTGAGGGGGAGGCAAGGGAAGGAGGGTATTAGAACATTTAAGGAATTAGGATATATACTTCAATGTGATTACAGCAGTTCTAAGACAAAATAGTTCCTATAAAGTCTGACCATTTTTTCTTCTTTTACTCCGATCTGTGACATACCAAGCAGAGAGCATGGATATCAGGAAAGATTTACAGCCTATTACTTTCCTCACAGGACATTACCATGAGATGTGTTGTCCCCTACCAGCATAGTTGAAAATTTCCCAGTCACTAATCGGGACTCTGGCTGGTAGAGACTGAACAGAACAAAACAGTTAAATGGAATTTCCTTACTAATAGAATTAAAATAGAACAGATACCAAGCACATCCTTGAATTTTTCTATTTCTTGTAACACTAACTTGGGCATAGGAACAGCCTCAGGCTCACAGCCAGGAGAACAGAGGAGCTATTTGCCCCTGTTCCACAGTAATATATAAATATAATTATAATTCGATATATTATACATTATATATATCATGATATATTATATATATCATTCTATATATCAGTATATCATAGTTTTCTTTCTCCAAAGGTACTTCACCCATCTGAAAACAGAGGACAGATCTGTAAAGGCATCTTGTTTTCTTTCCTCTACTAGTCATCCAGACTGCATCTTTCCCAATATTTTCCTGCCTTTAAGGTTTTTGCATTTGTGTCTGGAAAGGACTAAGGCAACTTTCAGTTCCCTAAGACAGACCTCTCTGCCACACCTTAAAATTGTTTTTCATTTAATAGTTGTGGTAATTTTACTCTGTAAATATTGCTCAGAAAGCAGAAATCTTTTCTACAGTTGAGAGTCCACGTACTGGAAAGAAATTTTAAACAAAAACATAACACAGCTTTGTTTATCTACAGATGTTTATCCACAGCATAAAGAAGGTGTCACATCATTTACTCACATAACTAGCTTATCTCCTTGCTTCCAGTTACATTACTACTAATAATAATATTATTAAACAACTTAAATTTCCTTATTCTTAAGCATTCATGTTCAAATAGTTTAATTGGTTTTTTACATCAAATGAGGTGTCTGCAGGAGTATAAAAGATTTTGTACCTCCACTACGTGGATTCAGACTGATATTCATACTTGGTTTGCAACAAGATTTGCTCATTTCAATACAAATAGAACTCCTGGTTAAGTATATTTCAATAAAAAGACAAATCTCACATTAATTAAAAAATAGATGTAAGCATCTAAAGATACATGCACAGGAACTTTGGTATAATATGAACAAAAGAGGAGAGATTAAACCACCAAGCAGAGACTGAGTCAGCTCATAAAATATGAACCTAGAAATTATGTATTGCATTACTCCTTTTCTCTAACTTACCAGCAAAATGGAAAACCCTAGAGGAAAATAATCTCTAACGTGACTACTTCAAGTACTGAGCCCAGAGGTGGTTTAAGGTTGCTAATCACCTCAGAATTTATTCCTAGATTCACTCAAGTTTCTTGGATACATTGAGTTCCCTATGCTAAAAATTATTTAAGGGTAACAATTTGCTGCATAACTGAGATAATATAGTTTTTTTAGATATCAGTAGCCAAGCAACCACAAATATTTACATACATGTATATGTAAATATACACATATAGGTATTATGGAAAAAATATAAATCAGTGGAAAATAAAAATACTGCAGACTCAGGAAGTAAACAAAAAGCCACTCCTAGATTCCTCTATGGATGTATATGCAATAATCAAACAAATACAATGCAATGGTCTTTAGCTTAGTTTCTTAATGAAAAAGTATTAGCAATTTGACTTTTAATACACTGATCCCCCATAACCTAAATAATTTTTAAACTTATAGACAACATCAGAATTTGTCAAAAAGATGGAGATCACAGACCTTAATAGATCATTTACAGTTGGCAGACAAGTATTTATTAAAAGCCAGCAAAAGAAGGCAAGTATCCTAATTCAGGCTGCTTGAATTGTCTCACAACCTGCAAATCTAATCATGTGTATCCAATTCTGACCAGCAGATGAAGCACTAGAGAGCAGACAGCAGGCCGGCCAAAGGCACAGGAAGCAGCAGTGGCCTTGTTGAGGTACATAGGGAGCAGGATACAGAAATATGGGGTGCTGATCTATACCATTAGTAATGCAGTGTTGGAAGGGATGAAGAAAAGATTTTGTTGTGAATAAGGAACTGCAGACAACAAAGATTTTGAAAGCAAGATATCACACTTGTGTTTTAAGGGGATGCAAGAACAATTTAGTGTATTTTATCAAAGAAAGAAAGACACAGATAACCTACTGAAGTCTCTTCTATCTAAAATATTCTATAATATAGAAGCAGAAGAATCTACTGTACAACAGTGTTTCATCATGAATGTGACTCCACTAATTCTAGTGCTCCCAAAACATATTTTTTTCCTTAAATTCTGTTTTTTTCAGATCACATCAGAAGATGCATGCCTTATCCCATGTCCATGCAGTACAAAGATGCTTAGTACTCAGCTTTTTAAGGTTTTCTAACTCTTTTGGAAAAAAGGTATTTCTTAAAAAAATTATTAAAGGTACACTGTCATTGGCATTTCTGTAGCAGTAAGTTCTGGTGTTAATTTCAGTACTTTCCAATATGATAATTGGAAGACTTATTTCTCTAGGTGATGCTGATATCAGCCGTTATTAGATGCAGAGTTATTGGTAAAGGAGACCTAAAAACTTTGCAGTGTCTTTTTAGCCTCTGACTGCAGGAGGATTTGACTTCCTCCTTTGA
The DNA here is from genome assembly GCA_013399945.1 of Ploceus nigricollis. NCBI lineage: Eukaryota > Metazoa > Chordata > Aves > Passeriformes > Ploceidae > Ploceus > Ploceus nigricollis. The sequence goes on from VXBC01009551.1 coordinate 64,754, forward strand.
ACACCATTCATGATTCCTGCTAAAAGGTGCTCTTCTTGAGGTGAGAGAGTGTGCTTAATTGCTTAATTCTTTATTGCAAAATTATAAGTATTCTTAAAGCATTTTTTCAGGTATCCTTCTGTTAATTTAGCTTATGCTAGCAAACAAAAAGTTTTTAAGTAAAAAAGTCTGTTCTGATGGCTGAACAAAAAGGCTTTCATGTTCCTTAAAGATGAAAAGGTGGCAATTTATAATTTCTGCTCTAAAGAGCTTGTTACTGGTGATTTATGTAGTCTCCATTTAGAAATCCTGTCTTAGATAAACAAAACACCACCCAAGATTGACTCCTTCTCTGACAGCTCCAATGTGGCTTTGCAATTGGGATTTGACGTTGTTGGTGTGTGTCCCCTCTGACTATGTCTCTCTTTGCCTGTGAAGAAATTTCTCTGTCTGGCCCATCTGATCAGTATACGTCCCACAGAGCACAGCACTGCAGAAGTGTTTGCATACTGGCTATGATATTTCCAAAGTTAACATAAATACAAGATGTTATAGATGAGTAATGCGATGGTTGGCTCTCACAATTAAGGGGTGAATATAATGTATATGTTACGAGAACTTTTGTAGATATATAGTTATGTTACTGTAATATGTCCTCCCATAGTCCTCTTTCCCCTCCCCCTTGTATTGTTGTCATAGGGTCGCCTTGCTAGCTGGGGCATTTGGGGAGGGTCGGCTTGTTACTGTGGTAACCCCTGACCTCTACTCCAGATGTGAGAAAGTGATCTCCACCCCTGGATGGCAAAGAAGGAGTCGACTGACAAGACTTTGGGAGGGGCTAGAAGTATAAAAGGCGAACCATCCATTTTTGTAGACGAGCACATGGTGGTTTAGTTCCATGCTCCCAGTGCTGTGATTTTGTCTTATTCAGTCTTCTGTTGTACTTTTGTTAAGGTTTAATAAACCTTTGAAATTTTAAAAGTGGGCATCATTTCTCACACAAGAGTACAAGGACTGCACATGGACAGTTCTACGCAGGATGAGGACCAGGCTCACATGACGACTAAGAAAAAGAAATATTCCAAGAAGAAAAAGAAAAATAGACACCAATAAAACAAAACTCCACATCGAGACATTACAGCTGTTTATTACAAACATTTCAAAATTTCATGACAGAAAACAAAAATATTTAATTATCGTTATAATAGCTTTGTAAGAGCAGTACAATAATTTCTGTCACTAGTGGAGTATCTTGAGGTGCTCATTGATGTTCAGCCTTAATTTAGGTATCAATAGCAGGTGAAGATGTTATGCTCTTTGAGAAATGCATCATTGAACATCATACACAACTCTGTACCTTTCAATTAATCCTCCAAATAGAGAAATTAGGAATATAAAATTTTTATTCAGCAAGATTTATATTGATTTCTGATTTTAATAAAAAAGAATAAACAAACCAAGTTCAAGCATATTCCTAAGAATTTAGGTGAAAATTATTTGCCCTCAAGTAACTGAAGGTTTAAGATATTTTGAAGCTTCATAAGCCTTAGATAAAAGCCCCTTGGGAATGTCATTTTCTCAGTGGGAAGCATAAATGAGCATCTGAGACAAATATTACAGAATTGTTGGGATTTTTGTTTGGTGGGGTTTTGTTTGTTTTTTTAGTTCATGTCTTCCTTCAATGAAAAGTTAAACACACTGAGTTAGATAATTTCCTCCAACAATATATTTTGCTTAATATTTTGTAGCTAAGCAACACAGAAAGTTTTAATTATTTTTGTAAGCAACATAGTGCTCTTAAGGAGAGTGTCCATTAATCCATTTTAGAGATGAGTAAATTTAGGTGCACTACAATTAACAACAAAAGTGTTTAAAAATAATTTATAAAATGAAAATCCACCATAAGTAAGTCTCTAACATAATGTATCTTTAATTTTGAATGCTACTTTGGCTTTAGTTTAAATAAACTGATTTGCTCCCTCCCAAGTTGTTTGACACAGTCCTTCACCAGGGCCTTTGATAAAATCACTGACATTTCCTGAGTGGATACTTGGCTAAGGTTAAAAAGAATTTGAGATATGCGGAATTATGTTAGTGTTTGATCTCAGTAGGAAAGTTGGACAGGAAAAAGATTCCTGATATCCACATTTTCTCCATTTTACATCAGGCTGAAAAAAAATGTTTTGAAAATAAAATTCTTACCTTTCCCAAAAATAGGTTGCTGACCTAAAGCTACATATACTCTCAAGACTCAGCAGGGATACCAGATACATGAATTCAGTTATGGTAAATGCTGTAGGAGCCATACTATTTTCTTTCCTATCTAAATAGGAATTATAAATTAGTTAATTTTATTTCTTACCTGAAGAGTGTCTTGTCAGACTAAAAGGTGGTTTATTTTTTTTTTAATATCTTCTTTGGAAAGTGTTATTATTTCTACCCATTGAATTATCTTTTTTCTTTGCAACAATTCCACTTTGTCCAACTGAAATATGTATTAGCACAAAGAAAGGTTTCAAATATTTCATCCTGCCAAACCTTTCTGTGCTTCCTTGCTCTTTATTTTAACATTGAAGCTTTCTTATGCTGCAGGATGGTAGTATTTATTGTAATTTTAGAATATTAAAATACATGTAATCAAGATAAAAATGAACACTCCTCAGTGCCCAGGTTTGTTCTACAGATAATTCCAAGTCCATTAGAAACATAAAAGCTTATTCTAAACAATATGCTGAACAAGTGCTTCTTTGACAGTTAGGAAAATTGGACTTTTCTAGTATTTTTGGGCTCAGCTACTTATGCAATATGATTTCCACAAACTCTTTAGCTTTTAGGTGCTTGAAGCCTTTAACACATCAATTTTTTAAAACTCTGACTGCCTTATTAGTAAGGTAGTTTTCCCATTAGTCACAGATCATATACACTGAAATTTCAGTTTTAAAACCTTTCTAGGATACAGGAGATTTAGATTAATAATAACAAAATCTCATTTCTATCAAAGTCTGGATCTAACATAGAACATGGAAACCATAGTCCTGATTTAGCCCCAAGAATCCACCACCAAATCTCAAAGAGAATTAAGCTTCTTAACATGACAAGGCCAAAAATTTAGGAGAAGGAGAATTCAGTGTAAAGTCAGACATGTTCTGCCTGAATCTGCCTGCAGCAGGCTAGGAGAAAACACTGGCTCTTAATCCTTCCTGAGGCTGAAGTGGCTGGTGTCCTCTTCTACTTGGGATATGCATCTCTTAACCTTCACTCTATATTAAACATTTTCCTTAGGGAAAAAAAAAAGGATTTTCTCTCTATATAGAAACAGAGGTGGTACATATCACCTATAAAATAACAAGTAAAAACAGTTCAAGGACTAAAAGTCTTTTCCCAGACTAAAGGAATTTGACTATACAGTCTTCAAAGTAGGTGCCTTAAACAGGAAACTACAGCTTATTTACTTAGAAGTTATTTCAGTTGAAGTTTTGAAGATATGTAGGCAGGATTAAGTCATTAGGAAAAAAAAATCAATAAATAAAAGGCCAAGTGGAAGGTATGTTGTAAACTCTGGAGAGCGGTCACTTGGACTTAACTATTGCTGAGTCCGTGCTCTCAGCATCACATTTAAATTTTATTCAAGGATTTTTTCACATACAAATAATTCTGAAGAAGGGATCCAAATCCATGGTTCTGAGACTGCTGCACATTAAAGGTGTTAGCAGCAAGAATGGGGTTACTCCATGAGGGAGGACAGCCCAGGGGTGACACCGAAGCAGGCAACACCTTCATTGACCCATGTGCCAGCCTGCAGAACCCAAGCAGGGTACTGATGACCACAACCATCAACAACCCCAGACACATGCAGTGGAAGATCCAGAATCCCTTTAGGGAGTCAAGGCCCAAGGAACACACCTAGGAGATGGGCCAGGAAGAAGGCATACCTAGAGCCTAGCTCGGGAAGGGATTAAGGCCCCCAGAATAAGGTGAAATGGAGTTCCTAGACCCATGGAGAGGTATAACGGGAGGGGCAAATGGGTCAGGGTCGGTACAGCCTGGTAGTAACTGCAGCACTCTGTCCCAAAAGCATCCCCTGAGCCTCAATCACCAAACCACATTTAAGCTGCACAGTAACTCAGGACAGCACTGGCCTTAAGTGTTGAAATATTCTGATCCAGCTACCATAGGTCTGAGACTCAGATGCCATATCAGTGTGCAGCCAGGCGAGAGAAGAGAATTACAGCGGACATGTCTTTATTTGTATGTAGCCAGCCCTCATTTTTATCAGGTTTGCCACAGAGCTCAGAATCTTGAATTGAGTTTGCTGTTCAGGTACTACTTGCCATGTAGGTAACATTCTGCTTTCAGTTTAAAAAAAAAAAAAAAAAAAGAAAAAGAAAACCCAAACTAGAACAGTGAGACTAAAGAACAACATTTCACCTTCAATTTTATTCAGTTACCAACACAACAGAGAACTATCATGATGCTAATTCTCAGTGATAGGGATTTTGTGGCCATTATGTCATTGCTGCAATTAATTTCACAGCGAACATTGTATTCATCCCATGTAATCCTCCCACTGAGTAGCTTGATCTCGCAGCTTGATCTAATTAGACAAAAGTTTCAGGATTATATTAGGGTCAGACAGAAGAGGTTTGCAGAGAATGAGGTCAAAAAATTACACATCGTGGTTAGCACTGGAAGTCAAGGAATGATCGAGCCTTGAACCAGGAAAGAATACGGTCTTTTGGGATGCTAAAGCCAAAACTAAACAAACCCTTGAGCTCTTGCCAAGTCTACAAAAACTGAGCAAGAAAATCAAACAAAGTAAAAATTATAAGCAGTCTGCTTGACTTTCAGAAAGTGTAATCCTGCTTCTTGTTATAGATGAAATAAAATGTTTCTGGCAAAAGCTACATTTTTAATAAAGTAGTCTAGTCACTAGACACTGAAACTCCATTCCAAAGTGGAGTTCATTCTGCTGGGGATATACAAAGCTATTTTTCTTAACTACTCAAGCCACTCAGCCTACCACAAGCCTAGTCCTGCTCCATTGAAGTCAATAAAAAGGCTACTATTGATTTCTACAAGCATGGGATCAGATGTAATGCAAAGATTGTCCAAGAGATAGAAAAAATTGAATATTAAAATAGCATGATGAATACCTGCCATTTTTAGCTCTGCCTTTAGACATAAGCTGCTGCTAAATTTGACCAGAGTCAGGAACACTCCTGTCATGTTTTCTTCCAATCAAGCCTAGTGTGGGTGGAAATATCTCACTCCTGCTCTGTTGCAGTAAAATATTACACCAGGAGCAGAAGAAAAGTGCCCAGACATCGACCTCCAACACTACTTCCCATTGAAACACTGCTTAAGAGACCTTCCTTTTTTTGAGTAGAGTCTCATGAGTTGAACAGCTTTTGTGATATGTGCCTTTACTTTGTGCTAGTTTCTAACACACCTCATACGGCTCTATTGCAAGGCAATGATTAACATCTGTCCATTGCCAGAATTTCCCAGATTCTTCTGCTTGTGTTGTGAAATAAATCAGTAACCAAAACAATTAAAACCTAGCCTTTTTTTTTTTAAACCAAGACAAGATGAAGAACAATGTGGGATAGACACCTCCATGAGAGCAGAACATTCTCCCTTACAGAGCAACTTGTTGTCTCTGAAATACAAACCTTAAGGAATACCAGTTTAGAGAGACAAGTGATGGAGAAAGCTGATGTGAAGCTAAAAGAGAGCAAAGAATAACAAGAAGAAGGGAGCAAAGGCTGCAAATCAGTGTCATCATAAAAAGCAACAGAGACCGCTATACAAAATACATCAATATACCTCATTTTTTATATTATGTTCATAATTCTTTTTCATCATAGAAATATTTAGATCAAACGGTAGGCAGGCCTTATTGCACTAGCGGCTTCACAAAGATACTTTCAGAAGAAAAAGTCCCCTGGGAGTTTGCAGCTGAAATAGGAATTTTCACTGTTATTTGTGTAATCTTACTCCTATCTGCATGTTCAGCTGATGTACAATACACCAAAAAGTGCTGTAAGTCAACTATTATTTCACATGCCTGAAAAAAAATCACTGACTTTTTAATTTCACCACTGAGATAGCAGAAATGAATAAGTGTGCCAACAGTTAGTTGAAATGTTAATAGAACCGAAATCATGCTGAATTAAGCTTGTGGTATACATGTACTAGTGTTTTGCAAGTACCTTAGGCCTTCCTCAAAGCAAAAAATAATCCTCTAAGGCCCAGTTTTGCGTCGCTTCTCTCCCGGCGCACACCCAGGCTTAGCTGTTATCCCCCGGGCGTGCCTCGTCGGGGGGCGACGTTCCCCTGGGGACGGGCGACACTCCCCCGGGACCGAGGACCCTCGGAGCAATCGCTCAGGACCGACGCGTGAAATGAGGCGAGATGGGCCTTGCTTGCCTGTCCAGGGATCGTTTATTTATGCCCTGATAAAGGGCGAAACAGAAAGCACTTCAGTACCTGAACAAAACGCAGAGGCAAAGACCCTGTGCACAGCTGCGCAGGGGGTTTTAAGGGACAAGGTTGGGGAGGAGTTTGGGTGGAGTTTGGGGAAGGGAGCCAATAACTAGGGAGCAGGGGAGGTACACGGGGAGGGGATTACAATATCAGGGCCAATGGGTAGGTACAGGGGGAGGGAGCAATCTAACTAAACCAATAGGGTAACAAAGAATACATGAATGACACAGAAGGTTCTGGAAGAGGGGAAGGTACAGTGGAGGATTGACACTTAGGAATGGTCCATTGCCTCGGGGGGCGGAGGTTACACAGCTCATAATCAGCTATTATAATACAGAAATCAACACTAATTACAAAGGTGATAATAATAAAAACATGCACCGCGACACAGTTTTGCCTCTTGAACCTACTATCCTTTTTGTCACTCAGGCACAAAATGTTCTCTTATTAATTCTATCTCCATTCCACAGATATGTTCAAACAGTTTGAAACTGCACATGCTTCTGTGTAGGTTCTTCATTTGCTTTTGTCTTCATAATATTGTCACATATAAAAAGAGACAAAGTGGGAAGTAACAATTTTCTTTGATAAAACCCTGATTGGAAGACACTGTAGGCATAAGTAATAATTGCAATATATATCCAACACACATGCAATTACTGCTATTGGCTGAATTTTTTAAGATGTCATAAAATCTGCATGAACAAATTACACATAATAGTCTGAGTTGGAAGGAGCCTACAGGAATTATCCAGTCCAGCTCTTAAATGAATGGCCCATACAGGAATCAAATCCACAATCTTGGCATGATTAGCACTATGCTCCAAACAGCTGAGCTAATCTCAAATATTTGCTAATGAGCTAGAGGATCTATAAAGACCCTTCACTTTTCACTGTTGTACTGTGCTATTCTTACTTCATGGATTTGACTGAACCCTAATAGCTGTGTTAATAGCTGTTAAAGTACTGGGTATGTACATCTAAACTGCCGATTTTGAAGTAGATCTATTTCCAATGACAGTATGAAAGGCTGTAGAACAACCTCACAGAGAACATCTTCCTGACATTTAAATGTCACTTGACAGATACAATATTAATGAAAAGCTCTTTCATGCTGTCCTCCAGGTTTTTTTGTTAAAAGACATTCCCAGAAATCTTATGTGCTTATCTATTTTCCCCTCAGTTTTGGAGAGAAATCTCTACCAACATTGTCTCTCTAGTTTGTAACATCCTATAGAATGAAATAAATTAAGATTTTTTTTTTTAAATATCTGTAAAACTTTTGTCATATAAAACAATTTCTAATAGTTACCAAATAGGACAAGTTCCTCTGGAAAAAGGTGATAAATATTAACTATTCAAACAGCAATGTGTGTCCATGACTTTTTAGCTTTTCTCTTGTTTGGTTAATGCTTATAAATTGAGCCCCTAATTTATTTTCAGCTGAGCTTGAAAAAGCAGAGTTAGCGTTCCAGTTTTATTGCTTACTGTGGGTGTTATAAGCTTCAAAGTAAACTTCCTTCTCAAGATATTATCTCTTATCATTAGCTACCAGGACATCCTTTATCCTGCTTTTTCTGGATCAAAAAGAGAGATAAGACGGTAATACATCTTTACAGAAACTAACTGAATCTTCTTTTAAGCAAAGTTTATCAATATTTAACCTAGTATATACAGCTAATATGTTTCTAGTTTAGGTAAAGGTGACTTAGAAAAATATCTAAATGTAAGAACCCTAAAATTTTTCATCCTGTAGAATTGCACACTCTATCTGCATATCCTGCAGTATGCTGACTTCAGCTTTGATATTATGCTGAGACAGTGGCTTGCATTTACAGACATTTTTAGGATTTCCTTCCAGAACTCTCCAGAGATATATAGCAATTTCTTATATCACAAATTAAACCTGTGGAGTCAATAATTCTTTCAAAATGTTTCTAACGCATCAATTATTATTTTCACTTTTATATTCGGTGGCTTTCTACTGAAGGCTTTATAGATATATGTTGTTGTGGTGGAGAGGATAGGAGGAAGTGAAGAGGTATATAAAGCAAAGAAAAATCATTAGAAACATTTAAGTTGGAAATCCTTGTCTCTTGCAAATTTCATTTCAAATATTGGTATCTCATCTTCAGAAAGGTAAAGCTTTGATAAGACACCGAAAGCAGGCTAACATGTAAAATATTTTAATAAATAGTGTGAAAGTTAAAGTATTGACTGCTAACTTGCAATAAGGGAAAATGACTTCTAACATCAGATGGGTGAGTCACCACATGAAACCTCTGGTCACTGAGGAGTGCCTCATCAGCAGTGACTAGGACATTGCACTTTACAGTGCATTTCTGAGTAGCATTTTTCGTATTAAAAACTTTACCCACAAACTCAGTGTATTTATTATCACCTTCCTTTCTTATCCAGAAAGTGAAATGGTGGTCTTTGACCATTGCGCCCTAACCCACAGGAATACCTGTGTTTCAACAATGGGCTGGGATTCTTGTGCAAATTTCTCATCCTAAACCATATCCAATATTTTTGTTTGACTTAAATGCAAAAATACATAGAAATACTATAAACCAAAGGGCTGTGGTTTGTTTTTGCACTTTTCTTACCCAAGAGTGGGCCTTCATAAAAGTTAGGGGCCAAATACTATGTGCTTACAATCTCTCTAATATTGAGGAGAACTTAATAGGACCATTCACCTAACCCTTTGTTTTCATTTTTAATGCAACATTTTATTTTCTTACTGGAAAAATACTTATAAAATAAAATTTACAGTTTAAAAATAATGCATATATATATATTCAAATTTGGAAAATATTTTGAGGGTTTTTTAATCCCAAAGAGAAAAACATGCTAAAATTGTTTCCTTTTGAAGAAAAATATGTGGGCTTTCACTGCTGATGTTCAAAATATGGTAACATCTGATTTTATTTGTCTGTAAAAGGAACAAAATAGAAGAGAGCTTGAAAATGAAAGAAAAAGTGCTTTACTTAAAGTCTCTTCAGGGAAGCAAATATAATTCATTACCAGATATGTGCAGGGAAAGTAGACACAGGTCAAGTTTAAAGAAGACATAATCATAAAAGCCGAATGAAAGACACTTGTCTAATTTATGTCAAAGGCCTAACACAACACCTTTGAATGTATGTGGGAGAATAAAAATGATACATACAGAGGGCTTAAGGTTCCTTATGATGTTTTCTTAAAATAAATTGTGGAGGAGTAGAAAGATGTGCAGTGTATTGAAACTCCAAGGACCTGCACGTATCACCCCTCCTAGAAGACCCTTAATTAGAAATGTTCTAAACGAACTCTTTACATGATTGTCCTAAAAAATAATATACTTGAAACATTAAGTGAAAAGCTGATATTGAAGATCAAATTTCTCTCCTCTAGCAGCTGTTAATTGAAGAACACTATTGATATTGCTTTCTGTTTTCTACAGACATTTTTTCCTGCCAAGGTGGATGTGCTGGTAATCATTTGTACTGGTTCCAGCTCAGCTGACAGAAAGGCAACACTCTTATCAGTTTGCACACCACAAATGCTTGTCAAACCTATGAAAAACATCAAAAGCACTAACATAGTCTTGACAAACCCACAAAAATACCTCTGTCTTCACCAGAGTAATTTTGTACATCTTCCAAATAGGAGGCTAAACTGATACACCTGCAGTGCTGGTCAAAACCTGATACAATTGAACTTACTCCCTCATTGTTTCTATCTAAACATTTTTAACTTGAAGAAATGATGGTTTGGACTTTTCTATTCTAAATAAGTATGATTTTGTCTTATTATTTTTGAGCTTTAAAATAAATACAATAGATTACTAATAGCTGACTAAATATATTTAATCTGCTTTAATGTACAAAAAATAGATATTTTATGCTATATTTGATAATATTTACAGATATGAAAAATTTATAATTTTTATTTTTCTATTCCAAACACCCATCTGAAAAAAAGCAGAATCTAACACAGGATATAAAGTAGCAGGTGTTTTTATAATTTGTTTTTATACAGCAAATTGCAATATTCTTAATTTTAAAGTATACTTATTGTGTGGATTAGACAAATCTTTTCAAATAATAAAATTTCAATGTGCATAACCAAGCAGCTTTGAACTCTACTCTGACAACTTCCCAAAAGAGATTTGAGAAGTTGGAGATATCCTATATGTTGGCGAGAACTACAGAAAATTTGACCTTCTCTTAAAATGATTTTGCTCATCAGTAGTGATTTGAGTCCTATAGTACCATAGGCAATGACATTTATTAATCCTAATCATAATTCTATGAAGATCCATCCTAAAAGCAAAAGGTGATGATTATACCCTTTTTTTTCCCAGTGTTGATGATATTCTTTTGAAGGTATTAGGCTGCAGTTTTCCTTAAGACCTACAGCACACCATAGTTCCAGTACAAAATAATGCTTGCCTCTACCATAGTTCAAGTACAAAATAATGGCAGGGTGTCAAAACATAGGATACTTAAGGATTTTACTTTTCAAGAGGACAAAGAATGAGCAAGTCTGTCCACTCTTCTTGTACAGAGTCAGTTTTGTTTTTGTGAAGAGGCAAAGTTATCTCCACAAAATTATTCTTTTTATTTTCTTCCATCTTAGCTTCAGATGAGAGTTCTTTCTTTGTCTGACACACATTTACATCTCTACTTGCCTACCACTTCCTCACCTATATCTGACTGCATATTCATTGATGACAATTTTAGTGAATTATAGTGACAGGCTACTCAACATCATCTGCAAGAGCAGAAGATATAGGACACATTTTTTCTCAATAAAATAATTAACAATATAATTGTTTTATCTGTAAAATGCCCAATTTCCAGAAAGTTGGAGTTAGGGAAGATTAAATATCTGTTTTAATTAATGTTCATTTTATAAAAGTGCTCAGACTTAAAAATATGCAGAACTCCACTGGCATCTGTGAGGCAATACATGAAGGCTTGGTTTTTGTCCTGAAGATCTTAGTCTCAAAGAAAACTTAATATTTAAAGACAATTAATGTGAGAAAGGATGATTAAATTGTTTGCCAAAAGGCTTCCTAAGAATCACTTAATATTTAAATCCACCTAAATCCCCAGAAAAGAAGGACTGGTTGAAGGCTGCCACATTCAGCCACTCTATTCCTGTCCCTTTAGCTTCAACCAACCTAATTTATACATGCCAGCCCACCTATCCCCACGCCACCGCCCTCAGCAGCTTGCTAGTGTTTAGGAATTAATATTTCATTAAAATAAAGGTTAGCACCATAGGGTGTTAATGGCATTGTATTTCTATTCAGAACACTAAGTGTAATTTGAATCATCAATAGAAGAAACAGAAGGAACAGAAGGAACGACCTTTCTTGAATGAAATGTGCTGCAGGAAGAGAAATGTCAATAAAAAGCAAACAGTGTTTTGCATATTCCCTTACAAACAGCCAATTCCTGTTTATGCAGTTTGGAGAGTAGGCTTTTTCTGAGCCATCAGCTTGGCACAAGGGATCACTTGACAATGTGGGAGTGAAATAAGAGCTCACACATCCCATGCGGTGTCCTGCTGCTCAGCTTCAGCAATCAAATATACATGAAGCTCTTTGCTTCAAAATGGCAACAAGTTTAGGACCAGCAGATTAGAGAAATCAATGACTTTATCTTGTGTTATCCTCTTCTCTTTAAAATTCCAAGAATGTCAAGCAAACAAATACATGACCATAATACAAATGCTATAAAAGGACCATAATACCAAAAACATTCACGACTTGAAAAAAAATAGACACTATTAAATGTGAATATTTTTATACACCTATATTGCTTTTGGATAAGGCATCAGATCTTCTGGTTCTCCTAAAACTGCTATAAAGCTTGGGGAAAGCCCTTTTGAATTATTCTCAAACTCCCTAAAATTTCTGTAGTTTTCTGTGGTAAACGTGATCCCAATCACTTCATGTGAGAGAAATACAACAAAACAACCAACAAAAAAAACCACCAAACAAACGCAACTCTTGAGAAAGCCAAAAAAGACATCACCAAATAAACGTGATTCTTCAAGCATAAATGTGACAGGAAAAGTTTTCTAAGTTAATAATTTAAGAACATATCCATTCTGCAACAGAGAATGATTTTTGAAAGCAGTTGCTTTTGAAAGCAGTTTACAAAGTAGTGCTACTGCTACTCATCAATCAATCTCTCTCCCATGCAGTTCATACCTCTGGAGGAAAGAACTCCCAGTTAGATCTGCTCTGAGCATTTTAAATCTGTGTTCTTTAACCTCTTAATTTTCCCTTTACCCTCTACAAAATAATATCATGATCTGGAAAGAAGAAGTGCAATAAATGAAGTGACTGAATATGTTGGAGAGATAAAAACATGTCATGAGAGAATTATTTGACAAAATATGGGCTAAATATTGTCATCAGTTTCCAGTCTTCCTAACCAGCCTGTCAATAAGCCTCTGAACCTTCAGCCACGTTACTCCATGACATGCTCAGTATGAACTGGCCCCAGCTTCTGAATTCTTACCAGAACTGGGGATGATGAGTCATCAGTTTAGGCATTTAACATAGCATGAGTTTACATATCAGGACAATAAAAGTCTGTATAACATCTGTGGGACAGCAACTAGAGAACTTGGCTAAGCAGTTTGACCCTCATTCTGGATGTCTTGGTCCCCTTCCACTCTTGCTGTGCTTAGGGAGCACATTTCACATGAACTAAACCATGTAAAAAATCTATCATTTGTATGGCTGTATACAAAACAAAGGTCAGATTTCTGGAGGAACTGAGGATAAACATTCATTGTTATTTTTAGTTCCCCCACAGAAAATTCATTATCAATAGTTCTTACAGGAGAAAAGAATCACCTGCCTGGAGTCCATTTAAAAAGAGAAATTTTGAATTACTCTCTGGGGAACAACTTGATAAATTTTATTCATACTTTCAGGATAGTTTTAATTCCCTTTAAAAGTTCATCTGGAAAAAAAAAAAAAAAAGATAAAAATAATACCCAGAGGTAAAAAGAAAAAGAAGAGGAGGGAGGAGAGGAAGAAAGAAGACATACAGGCTACTAATGGAACTCTTATTGCAGCCTTAATTAAAAGGAGGCACTTGATCACTCTGTAATCACTGCCTTGAATTAAATGTCTGAAGTGCAATAACTAAAATATAATGGGACCATTCAAAGTGATATAATGGAACAACATATCTTTTTTTTTTTTGGCTTATTCTTGGTTCCTCCAGATTTCTTTTTATAAGTATTATTAAAAATGCATATTTATATTGCTTGGAGGCGATCTCTTCCCAAGAGTTCAATCACGAGAACAACAGAAGTGGCAATTGGTAAGGTACTTCTCGGATTAAGAATCTCCTACGGGTTCAACATTTGTATAGGCAGAGTAACAAGATCTCTGAAGCTTTGAATAATTAGCCTTTCTGCAAGGAAAATGAGACCACTTTCCTTCACATCAGGGTAACCTTGAAGAAAGTTTGTTGAAGTTAAGTTTTCACTAATTAAAAACGAGAAATAATGGAGATGAAAGGGGGGGGGAAAAAGGACGTTTTATAGGGCAGCATTGTAAAGGCACAACAGGGAAAAAAAGGAGTTGTTAAGCAGTATGCAGATGAAATGAAACAGTGAAATAATAAATAAAGATAAAAACAGATAAAAAAATAAAATGTTCTTAATTTAAATTTTTATTGCCAATCAAGATACCCCTGTATTGAGGGGATATAACAACTACAAGTGTAAGCAAGTTTTCAATTCCTACTTCTGGGTTCATATTCTTGCAGCAAATTTAGTACTAGAGTTAGGGTTTTTTTTTTTCATTTTTGATGAGCACTATAGCAATACCTGGGTGGATTATTAAGGAAAGAGAAACAATGTAGAAAGAGATTTCATTAGCAGGATACCTTGCTGTAAATTAAAAGCCTGCAGGCAAGCACATATGGCACATCAGGTATGGGACACAGAGACTTATTAAATGCCTAAAGCATGCTTCTGACAAGAACTGAAGCAAAATCCAGAAAATGAAATGCAGGAAGTTTCAATATATTCAAAATACCATTCAATTTCTAAAGCCTTTATTACATGTATATAATAAAAAATGAATAATAAGGAATAGATTTATGTACTAACACATAAAACAACAACAAAAGAGAAGAAAAATAAAGAAAAAAAAGAAAATTATGAGGAAAACCAGATCTTGCTTCCAGTGTAGCAGTAGGACTCTGGTTTTACTGTACTGTAGGTTTTATTTAAACCAAATTTGCTAAATCCTGCTGCTTTCAGAAAAGGAAAACTATTTGTTTCCAACTGGGCATCTTTCAGCAGCTGATTCTTGATTTTTACAAGCTTAAAAACCAAACAAAAAGAAAGTGCTAACTTTGGAGTCATAAATGTCAGCATGAAAACAAAACATGATAAACTTTAAAAAAAATAAAAGAGAGAAATGCAAATTCTCAAGGCTCTTACCAGCCTTCTTCTAGCCAAGGTGAGAGATTATATTCCCTAAGTATTTGAGGAACATTAAGGACTTAATGGATTTGTAGGCCTTTCTGATTATACAGGTCCCACTGAAACTTAAGTCTCTGTGTTGTGTCCTCATCATAGGTTCCTGGGATCATAGTGCCCAAGAAATTGCTGCCTGTAATATCTGAAACATGGAAGAGAGCTGCAGCTGCCTCTGAGTGCCTGCACAGTCCATTTCCCAGGTGAGAAGAAGGTCACCTAGCTCTTTCTGGAAAGATTTTCCCCCATTGTTAACAAGTTTACGCAAGAAATCATCTCCTAGAGCCCACAGCAGAGCTGAAAAGCCTGCAGAAGCTGGAGTCTGCTCTGCACCTCCTGGGTTAATATCTGAAGGGCCTTTCACTGAACTTATACCACGTGGAACTCAAACACAAACAGGCAAAGAAATTAATGTTGTGATTACACCAGTTAAGCATTTTTTATAATTGCTTTTAGCTGTATGATTTTTTATTTATTCCTCTGCCAGCACAGAAATGTTAACAGTTTAAATGAAGAGAAGTGTGAGTAAAAGTTGAATCAATTACTGACAAAACTTGCTAAGAATGACACAGAAGTTGACACATTAGAATGACATAGAAATGATATTAATTATCTTTAGAGGTTTGGGTAGTAGTTAATATATTTCACATTATTTGAATTGGAAAGCCATATGTGGTATCACTGGACCTGAAGAGCATCTCTAAACAAGGGGGAGCCCATGGGCCTGAATAGTAAGCTATGCCTTATTTAGCACATTTTTAATGTCACATGTTGTTTACACTGAACTCAAAAGTTACAATTAGAAAACATCAAAAATTTGAATTTCATGGGCTGACTTCTTTGCTGTGATGGCTCCACCTGAGCTTATAAAACAATAAGGGTCCTAAGTAGGATATAGGCAGTAATGTAATAGAATGTTCAGTTCATTAACCTGAATTTAATATTAGGATAGAAATCCATCAACTGAACTGTGAGGGCAAAATATTTCATATTTCTAAGGTATATAAGAGTTAGGTGCAACTCCTGGCAAGGATACTGCAATAATAAGTGTTCAGGGGTTATTCAGAATAACAACAGCACAATATGCCACCTTCTCTAACCCACCCTCTAATACACATGGGGACAAGATTTCAATTTGGATTTTTATTTATGTTGATTTTCATATTATCAGGCATGCGTGGAAATAACGGATCTCTTTGCATTCTGCCATTGGAGGAAAAACGAAGTCATTTTCTTTCATAAATGCTAACCATTGTCAAAGTTTTGCTGACATCCCAAAAGAATTATATGCACTTGCTTTTGTTTTCAGCTGGTACTTGGCATCTTAAAGAACTGTGTCCGCTACTGAAACAATTGACAGATTTAATTTTTCCCTTTACACCTCATACATGGAAGAGGTAAAGACACAATGTGATATGTGGGCTTCATTTTGGAGAAAGTTTTCTTTGTGGAATTCTTGAAAGGAAAAGCTCTAGTTATTTTCTAACACTTTATTATTCCTTTATGATAGTGGCACAGATGCTGTTTTTGGAAAGTACGTTTTCTCACAGGCAAGAAATCAGTAGATTGGCAGGGATGACTCGTTCTTGTGTTGGCGGTTCAAGAAACAAAGCATTTAATGTGGATTCTAGTTATGTTTTTTGAAACACCTGCTTCTAAAAAATAACACAAAGGTTGATGAAAGTATTTCAGCTTACTTTTCAGTGCCATAAAAAATTTCTTTGAGGCAAAGTACAACATATCAATTCTCAGAGTGCTTTTTACAGTAGTAGAACACAAAATCTCAGCTTCACAAAATTATTTTCTAAGATAAAAATAAGAAAAAAAGTTACACACACTCTTCAAATTTCAATAGCATAATAAAGTTAGAAAGACTTATTGTACAACATTTTTTTAATACAGATGATTTCTTTTCTCAGATATGAAGTGATATGTATCATATACAATAGCATTGTTGTTTCTTTCAAGAAACGTGCTGTCACTCAAAAAGTGTGCCAAGTTTCTCAGCATTTACCAGAAACTAAATGAATAAAAACTACTCTAATTTCACCTAAATTCAAGTGTTAACTAGTTAAACAAATAGTGTAATGCAATGGAAATCTATCGAAATGCTTTTGGGAGAAAATTATTTTATAATGCTCTCAAACAAACATTTCCCTCACATTTCCTTTCCCTTTTGTGGGCTCACATAGGTGTGTAAAGAAAAGGAGATGTGATATAGTCTGACCCCTGAATGAGATTTGGAGAGCACAGGATAGAAGAAGTTGCAACCTATGCAAATATGCATAGGTATGAGTCAGGCTTTTCTTCTTATTGCAGCATGTAATGCGAAAGAAAAATATGAGACCAACTAGATAGCTGGGAAATTCTACCATCCTTGCTAGTAGGTAACAAAGGTGGACACTCAACAAGGAAATATGGAGATGCTCCTGCGCTATAAACCAGGAAATGATGGAGGAGAGTCAAACTATTAAACTGTGGTGGAATGAAGAGCATTTGTCTACAACCAAAGTGTAGATCAAACCCCTAGTGTTTGTTTCCATAATCCAATGCCAAAAAATTCTGTTTTCACTTTTTTTTTCTCCTATCATGGAAGAAATTAATATTTTTAACTTTCAAATAATCCTTATAATGACCAAATTAATATTTTATTAAACTTTATGGATTCTCTCTCTGAGAAACTATACAGCAAGTGAAACGTTTTTCATCCCAAAATACTACTTCTTTGCAAAAAAGTGACAAAGAAAAATGTTATATTCCACTTCAACCTTAAAATCATTCCAGGTTGCTATTGGACTTTAAAGGCTCTTTGTTCCTCTCCTCTTTGAGAGACTTTTTTGCAAATCCTGTAGAAAACTAAACATAAACTCACTAGCAAAATTCAAATGCTGTTTCATGTATTAGAGATGACTGAAACTGACTGAGTTTTTTTTAAAAAAATCTTGACTTAAAGTTCTAAAGTAAACTTTAAAAGAATGATGTATCCCTCTAGCTCAGTACAGTTTGAATCTCAGTCACCATTTTCCTTTGATAGTCTTTGTAAGTTGCAGGCACAGCCTCAAGCAAAGACAAGTAAAAAAAAGGGATGTAAGGATGTATTTTTCATGCCCATAAGCAAGGGAGAAATTTGAACTCAAGTGCTTGCCATACAACAAATATACTAATAATTACAGATACAAAAAATTAAAATACAAGGTATTATAATAAATTATGTATTAATCTTGTTTCATAAGTTAAATAATATAATTTTTATATTCTGTACTGCATAGTGAAGTAAATGGTATTTAATCTTCTTACAAGTATAATGTAAATTTTTATCAATGCTGTATCATGATCCCACTTTGTAAAGCACTTCAAGGTTTTTTTCCCTCTCACTGAAAACTGCAGGGGTTTTTTACTCAAACTCTGACCCAGTCCAGCCTTTTTTAATTCATAAGTTCTCAACAGTGAGAGTTAGTTGCCTATCTCAAAGCAGGATGAGCAAATATTTTAAAACAAACCACAGTCCTGTGCTAAGATATTGTTATAATTGAACTCCCTGAAGTGATAATAATATGGAAATGATAAAGATTTGAAGTCCCAAGGGCAACTTTTACTCAAATGTGTTCTATGTACATAACAATATATTTTCTCCTTAAAACTGTAATAGTAAGGAAAAGCTCTATGGCAGTTTCTTCTCTTGTGGGCAAGGACGCCTCTTAAAATGATAAAGACTGATATTTCAGATGGTGCACACAAATCACAGCACATAACATTTTAAAAGCCTGATTCACTGATGCTTTGTAAGACTTATCCAGCCAACTGAAATAAATACTGATGGTACTGACAACTCTTCGGAAATTCTCAGAGACATCTGTTCACTGATGGGGTCTGTAGTCTTACAAAAGAGAAATCTGAAGGGATGTAAAGTGGAAAATATTCCTTTGAGCCTTAGAAATGCTTAGGGTTTGGCTTGAAATTCCTTCCTTCCTTCCTTCCTTCCTTCCTTCCTTCCTTCCTTCCTTCCTTCCTTCCTTCCTTCCTTCCTT
>VXBC01009551.1:84008-133174 GCA_013399945.1 Ploceus nigricollis
TTTGAATTTCTGGCACTGGAGAACTCACAGCTGCAAACCTCTGCAAAACACTCAAAGACATGGAAAACTGGAGATTGATAAAGCTGATTTTAGGTTTAACAAAGAGTTCAAAGAAATGGTCTCTAATGTGTAATGGGTACCATATATAGTAAATTTGGATGCAAAGAGAAGCTATGGACCAATGAAGGAAGAAAAAAATTTATAAATGTATGTTAATTAATATATAAAAAATTATACAAAGTAGATCCCAGAGTGAGGAATAAGAAACCATCAACATAAATATCATATTCCTCCTGGCAAAGGACTTGCATGCTGACAATTAGCTGTTAACATTGGCATTCATCACCAGCACCAGAGTGAAGCCACCCAGAGGAGCAGAGGAAGGTGAACATAACTGCAAAAAAACAGGGTAGGTTCATACAACTTCATTATATAACATAAAACTGTAATTTCTAAACAACATGATTATTCTTTCTTTTCCTATGAGGAACAGATTTGGACTAATAATACTGAGACTTTCAAGATATCAGTTGTATTAGCAATAAATTCTTGTGATTATGTATACATAATGTGTTCTTTCTCTGACTATAAACAAGATTTGAATGTTACATGCAAAATTTGTTGTATAAAATTTAGCGGTAACTATCTGTAACATTTTTTAATGTCACCTTGACTGAAAACAGATAAAAGGAAGAAAAAACTCTGAAGAACATAATTTAAAGGATTAATTCCTGCTTTTGAATGGGTTAAATTTCATTTGGCATCTAAAGTAAAATGAGGAAATAGTGACTAGACTGAATTGTAATTACCAGCCTATGATATCTCCCATTTTATTTTGTTGGTTTTGCAGAATGTTTGAATAATACGGACCTGAACAACAGAAATATTAAGGAATGGATGTATTGTCAGCAATTAATATGATAGCATTTACCCAGCGAAAGAGAAATATATTCCTCTGTCCTCTCTGTGTAGAGATAAGATTACATAATCCCCACACTTTATCTCTCATATATGTCAGCTCTAACATTCATCCATCTCTGAGAATGCAGGTCTGTGAACAGAGATCCCCTTCCTTGTGCAGACTTGTACAGAAACCATAGGAGGACTCAGCCTTGCAATACTTTTAAAGGATCAAATCTGCCCTTGAGGCAATCCTGAGGTATTCTGGAAAGGTACGTGTCCTGATTTTACCTGAGATTAAGTTAATTTTTTTTCCCAGTAGCTGCTAAAGTGCTGTATTATTTATTTATATACAGAGAGAATCATGCTGATGACACACTGATGGCTGTTTTTGGTAGTTGCTCAGTGGTGCTTACTCTAAATAAAGCTTTTTTCACTGTCTCATGCTCTGCCAGTGAGCAGGTGCACAAGAACCTGAAGGAAAGCACAGCCAGGACAGCTGGCCTGCCCTGACCAAGGGGATATTCCACACCACAGAATGTCATGCTCCCTCTATAAATTGGGGAGAGCTGGCTGGGAGCTGCTATTGCTGTTCAGGGATGGACTGGGTGTTGGTCAGTGGATGGTGAGCAATTGTGTTGTGTATCACTTGTTTTTCTAGAGTTTTACTCCCCTCTCCTTCTCTCCTTTTCATTACAATTATTAGTAGTAGTGGTAATGTATTTTATTTTGTTTTCATTATTAAACCGGTTTTATCTCAACCTATGATGTTTTACATTTTCTTTACTATTCTCTGTCCTCCACTGTGGGGGACGAGGGAGATCTGGTAAGTGGGCAGCTTAGGGATCCTTATTTGCCAGCTGGGGTTAAACCATGATGGTACGCAATAGCAGATTTTTGTTGTTGGTTTTGGTTTTGGTTTTGGTTGCTTTGCTGAGCAAACGCATTAATTGGTTTGCTGTCCTTTCCTCAAATCTAAAATAACTGCACTTCACAAATGTATTTGGAATCCTGAGTGCAGCCATTTTCACTCAGCAAAATCATCCTTAAAGCCAAACCAGTGGCTAAGTAAGGACATAAATATCTTTGTAAAGATTGGACTGATCAAAGACTTGCATAGAAGTCCCCACGTTTTATTTTCCACTTTTGTCTTTCCAAGTAGACATTATGTGTGCTGAGGGCTTCCTTTCCATAAAGTACCACGGCATAAGAAATAGCGAATGAATTTCTGGTTTTGCTTTTCTTTGCCTGTTCAGATTTGCTTGACTTTTTTTTGCTTGACCAGTCAAAAGGTGTGATTATCCCCCTGTATTCCAGACTGGTATTGCCTTTCCTTTAGCACTGTGTGCAGCTCTGGGGCACAACATTTAAGAAGGTTGTGAAGGTCCTTGAATGCATCCAGTGGAAAGCAACAAAGCAGGTGAAAGGGCTGGAAGTCAGGATCTGTGAGGAGTGGCTAGGAACTTTGGCTTGTCTAGTTTGGAGAAAAGGAGGCTCAGGGGAGATCTCATTGCTCTGTGCAGCTTCTTGAGGAGAGAAATTGGGGAGGGAGGTGCTGAGATCTTCTCCCTGGGATCCAGCGGTAGGATGCATGGGAATGGTTCTTTATTACTTTTGGAGGGTGGTCAAATATTGAAACAGGCTTCCTAGAGTGGTGGTTGATGCCCCAAGCCCCAAAAATGTATTTCCATTCCAATAATCATATTGCTGTTCTCAGCCTCTGGTAGCCTCTGATCATAAAGTTAATATTTTATAACAAGCTGATTTTTCATTTTTTTACTGACTTCTGTAACAGAACATTCAAGAATCAATAGAAAGTTAAGCCTTATAGTTGCCTCCTGATAGGTTAGCATCGTGGGGCTAAGAAGATGGCATATATCATTAGTGACAGCTTCAGTTACAGATTTTTATCATTGGCAGAATGATGTAACCCTCATTACAAAAGAACATTGTTTAATTGATCCATTTGCTCCCAGCAGTCCTGTGGCTTTTTTTCCCTTACAACATAAAGGCCAAATTGCAGTTCAGCTTCAATCAACTGAAAACATTTTATTGCAGCAGGAATAAGAAATACTCTCTGCACAATTTAATTACCATGGTTTAAATATGAGAAAATCATTAGACAATTAATGTTACAAATGCTGCCAGAGGATATTTTAAATAATAGTTAAATTAGTGCAGAGAAACCATGAAAAGATTATTTTTTTTAATGTACTGGCGCCCAACCTTTTCCTAGTTGTCAAATAATTCTTTAAGTTTGCCAAAGTTAATATGAATACACTGCATAGAATTTCAACAAAATGCCTATAGCTTCTAAGTGGCTTTAATAGGCAATCATTTTAGAAAGTGGAGCTAATAACTTCTTCCTTCACCACATGGAATCCCGTGGGAGAAAAACAAAACAAACATTTTTATTTACAAAAGGCAATTGTAAAGAAACAAAAAGTACTCAAAGTGCATCCTCTGTAACTGACCAGAAGCCAAACTGAGAACAAGTTATTCCAAAGGTCTAGTTGGTTATTGGCAAGAATAAAGTGGTTTCTGCTGTGGCTTATTTCCCACCACTTATGTTCCAAATAACAGAATCTGTTGGCTTAAAGACTGAATCTCCTTAAGCACTTAATTTTTTTGCATCAAATTCTACACTGCTACCTCTTCCCAGAACAATAAAAACCCTGGAGCCTTCCCTTGCTAGAAAGTAATTAATTTCCTCCCTCTGCAGATCCTGCCAAATCTAGGACCGAATAGAATATATAAGAATTTATTGAAGAGTTTAAAACATTTCTATGTCTTCCTATCCATTTTTAAGAAATCAAACTTCTTGACATCTGCAGTGTCTATATCTTAATAACTGCTCTTAATCTTATTTGGGATAGCAGGACACAACTGCAACATAGACATAGTAATTTTTTTCCCTTCCCTTCCCTTCCCTTCCCTNCTTGATGAGTGTGGTATAGAATGGCACTAACTACAAATTACAGAGATGACATTTCCCTGTTTCAGCAGCCTGCCAAGCACACGTACTCTTGTTTTCCAAGTGCATCCTATTCTTAGTGTTCAATTAGTACGACTGCTTGTCTGCCTTTGCAAATGCCTGCGTAAACGTGCAGTTAAACCAAAACATGTCAGATAAAAATGGCAATGTTTTCCTGCTTAAGTAAAATAAAATAACGATAATGAATCTGCATAACATGTAATATTCATAGACATTTAAATGCATGTTTTAAAAAGCCAACTTTGTGTAAAAGAGGCACTGGCAACTTTAAAAAGCTATAGATCTTCTGAGGCTGAAGATACAGCTTTTCTGAAGGTTCTTGAAGATTTTAAACCAGTGTGTTTTAAAAGAATACTTCTCACATTACTGCATTTTGATAGATTTATATAATACCTGATGAAAAGTATCCAACAGTTTAGCATCAAGACAGTAAATTAATGAAAAAAGACTCAATAACAATTAAGTAGTTTGAAATATCCAATTAATTCAAAAGCATATAGAAACTTGTGAGACTTAATTCAGTTAATAGATAAGAATAAAAATTTAAAAAGTCTTGAACTATGAAGATTATAACCTCTTAGTTTTTCCTGTTAACTGCATAATAAAGACCAAGAAAGTGACATGAAATTACAATTCTGTGTTTTTTCCTTACCTTCACTGGACTTTGACTTTTCAGAAGCGAATCCATCCAGATTCAACAATATCAATTTTTAAAAGGAAACATTCAGAAGCAAACAAAATGTTTAGCTCTTATTTATAAGAAATAAAACCTCAATCATCCCCTCATAATGCTTGCACAGTTTTTAATTTCTGTCCAAATCTTTAGCAAAGGGTGTGCACATATGTACATTTTCAAATCTGATGTGGATGAAATTTTAAAATATTGTCAAGTGAGATTTTAGTAAGAGTTAATATAAAAGTTTAATAATTTTTTTCTAGTAATTTGCATTGTGTGTGTCACAGAAAGAGATCAGAAGTCATGGAAATATTTAGTATTTGAGTTGTGTGTGACTCATAAAAAAAGCTAACCCTGCAAGCAAGGTTTTTCTGATTCCAAACACCGTAACAGAAATTAGTCCAGAAATGAATCTTCACCTCGAATAGGAGGCACAGAGACTGGTGAGTATTTGCAGACTGCAATTCTACTTGGACTTAATCATATGCTTTTTTTTTTTTTTAGTTAGTTCAAAATATTTTGATGCCATTTACTGCCTGTTCTACTTAGAGTTTTAGGATGGTAGGGGATAAATCTTCTTTTCCCTTGTTCTGTAAAGGCTTTGCTGAGGAAAAGCTATCTAGGACTTACACAGAAAACTAATTAATATTTCAACATTGGATTCTTCAAAGGAAAGAACTGCATAAAAAGTACATTATTCATTGCTGAATTTGCCCGCATGATGTCACTTGGGGTTCCCAAAGTAGAAAACATAGAGAGATAAAGAGAATACAGTTAAAGACAAAATAGTACCTCACTAATAACTACGTTTGTATATTTTGCCCCTTTAAAGAATACTGATTTATTTTTGTTTTTCGTATTTTGTAGAAAATTTGGTACTACTCAACACATTAGTTTCAAACCACTTTCTATAGATGTGCCTGCTTGTGTGTGTGATTAATATGCTTTCATGCCAATGATGGGGGTTTTTTTGCATGTGCGGTCTTTTTATTATATATTGTTTGTTTCAGTACTTTCTCTTCTATAAACCACATCTTTCATATTTATGATAGATGAAGTAATATCAAAAAAGAAATTTTTCCAAAGTACAAGCATTTTGATTCATTTCTTTATATAGACATTATGTTTCCTTTGTGTTTTCAATACCAAGCAGTATATAGCTTGGGTCAAATTATGTTTAGCTTTAAACAAGTATTTATATCAAAATATGCAAAGAGGTACCAGACTGACATGAGAGTAGTTAATTATCCATAGTATATTTAAATAGATCTGTTTTATTAGGTCCTCCGGCCTTCATTTGGAAGTAGAACAAATATAACTTTATTCACTGTCTAATTTTACAAATGTGATAGCTTTTATTACTCAATATCTCTATAAAGCATCTTTAGACATAGCTACTACATAGGCCTAATTAATCCTCACATTCACAGAAGCTATTGAGGACATTTTCAATTCCTTACTCCTTTATTTGTTTTTTTTCCTAGACATCTTAACTAGTCCAAGTAAAACAAAAAGGGCAAGTAAATTCTGGTATCACTGAAGAACAATGCATAAAAACCTTATTCTACAGGCTGCAGTTAACAAGTTTTAGTGCTATTTTTCCACTTTTAAAAAGCAATACTTGGGGTTTGCTCATCTCTTAACTGCTTCTCCCTCAGCCTTAGAGCACTACCTTTTAGTAAGCATGGGTGTTTTTTGCTGATGAAAGTTAGTATTTTCTGTAAAGAAATGTCATCCTCTCAGGAGTTCCACACTTGTTTCTTTACATTGCAACTTATGGAAGTCACTGTGATAAAATTCAGTATGGAAGGTGGAATTCCAATGAGTGAAGATAGGTTATATATTCTTATATACAGAATTATATACAGAATAAGTTGTATATCATTATATACAGAAGATCTTTTGGGGGGAAAAACCATCTTATTTGCCATATTGCAATAGGCTTAGGTAGTATTCAAGTAAGTAAGTGAGTAAGTAAATCAATAAATATATATATACATACATATCTAACATTAAATTATTCTTCCCCATTCACTACAATGTAAGCATTCAAAACTGCATACTGGAAACATTTGAATCTATAGTCCTTTCAACTGTGCAGGATAAAATGTAAAGGTGTCACTGTATGTAAGCAGCAAAGACATTCAGGACATTTTTATTCTTCTCAAAATGTGTTGAACATTTTCCTAGTGCATTTTTGAGACTGTACAAAGCTCTAGTCCTAATTTGTCGTTGCCTTAATATTTGACAGTTTAACACTTTGCAATAATATTTGTCAGCCTTGTTAGGTAGGAGAGCTATATAATCCTCCATATTACCAGAAGAGTACTGAGAAGAAAGAGACCTTTCTCAACATACAACTGAAAGTTCACTGCAGACCAAGTAATTGCTTCACAGATGGCAAGATAATTCCCTGTTTTAAGCATTCATCTATTTTGGGTGAGTATTTAGTGAGTCTGAACACTATTTTATACAAATTAAATTTAGTTGTGCTTTAGATGTACTCCTTTAGAGAGTGGGGAAATCACTTCTCATTATATTCTCAGACACACTGAAGACATAAGTCCTTCCTATGGACTTTTTGTTTCAGAACCTACCCTAATTTATACAGATTTAGTTTTATATAGCTTTAGTCAGGGCTTTTGGACTTCAACTGTTTTTTGTTTTGTATAGATGTAGTAACAGTGCAATGTTATACAGAGAACAACAGAAAAAAATCAGTAATACAACTATAAAGCAGTGAAGAACTAACACTGACCTCGGACAAAGATACAATTGGGGTTTAAATCATTACAATTTTACTCAAACACAGCCTTCAGTTCTTTGTTCAATACTGCTTGGGAGGGTTTAACATGAACGTAATTTTGGATAAAGACTCTCTAAATCACCATTAATTATACGAATAATATTCTTTGTACTTGTCATTCTCAGCTTATTAACCATAAAAACCTTTGAGTGAATCAATATAAAAATCACAGTCAGTTTGCTATGCTGCCCATTGTAAGCAATTCATTTATTTCAGGGCATAAGCTATTTCCACTTCCAGCTTCTTTTAGTTTACTGATAATCAGTGATGGTTCTAAAAAATCATATCCACACCATAGGCAGTTACTGAAAGAGGAAAATATATGTGTTCATTTCCTCTGGAGTCTTGTTATATACAATCCATAGCCTCCATCTGCAAGAAGATTGCTCCATCTTCAACTAGAGGTTGTAGAAATCCATAGGAAAAAGTCAAACTCTAGTTTTGGGATACTCTTGATTTCTGTTGTGTACATGAGGCAAGTGTCTGGCAAGGGACTTCCACAAAAATGGAAGTCTTGGTAAACTTTTATGACAGACTGTATACATAGAGGTACCTCAGTGCTGTCATGAACTTGCTAGACACGTGATGTTCGACTTTCCAAGGCTGTACATTCTGAGTACCTCAGCTGAAGTGCACAATCCCTCCACTATCTCATTCCTTCTTATAGAAAATATTCTCAGTTCTCAAAAAAACAAAAAGAAAAACAAAACCCCACCCATTTAATCTGGGCCAAATAGAAGAATTGTATACAAACTTACACACTCAGAGGAATGTTAGGAATTTGAAGAGAGTCACTTGTCTGTGCAAAGTTATACCACAAATCTTGCTGATAGTAGATATTCATTCTCCTCAGAGCATATGTTTATGATTCGAGGTGGACCTTGTACTACCAGTAAAGATTTGAAGAAGCCATGAGCAGCTTCTCTAACCTCTGAAGTATGCTCAGGGAGCAACTAAACCCTGCATCATGAGAAATGGGACAACTTCCAGGCTTTCTAGCACCGATTTGGGCTTTCACAGGAAATAATGTCAGTAGCTTAGGATCTGTCCGTTTATCAATGTCAGGCAGTTTTCTGTGCATCAGATGACAATTGGTAAAGAGTGTATAAAGCTATATCCCAGGAATTCTTCAGTCCCTGTCTGCCTTTGGAGCCACTTGTGAAGTGGCACCCACGCCTCCAAATAAATACATCTGACTATGACCATCCATGTGACCTAGTGAATCTTCTGACTTAGATGTGGAGGACCAGTTTATGACTTGATGCTCAGTAATAAATTATTTCTTAAGAAGTCTCTGTTAGGCATTTAGGCTATTTCTGGCATAAGAATCCATCCAGTGAAATTAATATGAACCTTTAATTAATTTTTTTCTTAAAATATAAAATAAAAAAAATTTTACCAATATTGTTTGTGTCTGTAAATGAAATTATCTACAAAGGTAGAAAGAAATAACAGTTGTGAGAGTTTCAGCTCATTTCTGGAAACATAAACTGCAAAGAAAAGGGAGAAAACAATACTTTACACCTGACAGCTCAGATTATGGTGCCCTACAGACCTTAACTGCCTACTCCAAATCTTCCCACAACTTTTATTAAGGAACAGTGGGGTGATAAATACTCTGAGAGGTTGTCTTGTTTTTCTAAATACTCTATGAAAATAGTTCTGTTTATGGAAAAATAAACGCACAACAATTTAAGCCTTTTTCTATCTTACAAAAGCAAAAGTGCCTTTGAAACTACTATTTTTTTTTTTTATCCTCTAAATATACAGTAAGATATCAAACAGTATTGATTTGGGGGCGGGTATCATTTTGATATTTGGTATGGCCTCATATATCCAAATTTTTCTAAAGTCTTATTTTTAATATTTATTACCAAAATTTCTGAAAAAAAAACTCCTTTAAAGCAGAAAGGCCACCAAATATTTGGACAGCATCTTAGTAAAGTAAGTCCTGTTCCACTAAGAGCTCTGCATTACAAGGATATTTCCATGCACTTGTGGACTTTGACAAACCCCATTGCAACAGCAGAGTAACAGTAGATTCCTTCTCATATTTGAGGCTGCAGCCATTCATGAAAAAATGGTGTCATTCACCCAGGTGATAAGACACTCTACAATGTCACAGTGTGACATAAAACTTACCAGGAAATCAATAGAGAAGACCCTCTCATACCATCATTATGAGTACTCCTGGTAACTGAGAAATACAATTTCCAGAAAAAAAAGACCAGAAAATACTCAAATTTTTTAATACTTTGTAAAAACTTTGTAGAATAAACTGCAACAGTGTTAAAGGGATTCTTGTCTATAATAGCTAAGCAAAATAAAGGCAATTTAGTAACATCTATCAAGATTATACAAAGGAAGGCATATGCTGATAGCAAAAGTATAGGAGATATAACTGATTCTTTATGTTATTGCTGAAGGCAAATTGTTCCTTATAAAACAATGAAGTTTCTAAATGAGGGCTGTTTAAGGGATCCCCATGATACCAGTTCTTATTGCTCTCCTTTGCTGCTTACCTGGACTTTAAGTCCCTGCTTCCAGTGGACTGACATCTCTATTTAGTTTTTCAGCTTACTGCTTGAAACATTTTTACTCAATTTCCAGCCTTTTCTTCATAAATAATAACAATTAAAATAGGTGACATTCATTAACAAAACACATAAATAAACAACTCAATTTTTAAACACTGCCCTTGAGAACTGTGGATATTTTCCTTCTTATTATTCCTGGGGAGGAAGCATTGCTACATAAAGGACACATCACTTGTCTGACTATGAAAGGGAACACTAATCAATCACGAACTTACTGCATGACTCTGAGCAAGGTAATTTGCTGCAATGTCCATTTCCTTTCCTTTGACTACACATCTAATAATTTCATATAGGAAATAAATTGGTGGGAAAAATTGTCTATTACTGGAAATATGCTCAGTACGGAGAACAACAAGACCCAAAGCTTTATTTACGTGGCTGCATATTATAAATAAATGTGTGTATATATGTGTATGTATGCATTCATATGCATTTTGTTTATTTACCCTCCTAATACTCTACAATGTCTCTCTCTGGTTTTTTATATCTCTTAGATGATTTATATAAAAATATATTTTTGTAATGAGTTAATTTAGCACAAGTAACTGTGTATTAAGCCTTGCCCCCCAGTTGATCACAGACAACATAGGAAAGACCATATCTGTGCTTTCAGGTTTTTTTTTTTCACTGCCCTGGTATGGAAAATATAATACAAAATTAACAAAATCAAAAAAATTCAGAATATAATTAATTCTGCAAAAGCTTCTGAAAGCTACTTTTGAGAATTATACATGGAATCATGGAATGGCCTGGGTTGGAAGGGACCTTTAAAGATCACCTAGTTTCAACACCTGCTATGGGCAGAGGCATCTTTCATTAGATCCGATTGCTCAGAGCCCTATCCAATGTGGAACAGTTCCAGGGATGGGGTATCCACAAGTTCTCTGGGCAACCTCTTCCATTCCAGTGCCTCATCACACTCATAGTAAATAATTTCTTCCTACTACCTAATCTAAACCTACTTTATTTCAGTATGAATCCATTCCCCCTTGTCCTGCCACTATACGCCCTTGTAAACGGTCATTCTCCTTCTTTCTTGCAGGATCCATCAGTCCTGTATCTTCTCTGCATACGTACAAGAAGTGTGGAGGTGTCTTCAACAAGTCAAGTCAAAACAAATGTTCAAACTCCAAATATCAAGACAAAATTTGCCATTTGTGCTAGTAGATAATTGCTTAGAATGATTTTCTTCTGTCAAACGCGTCCTAATATTTGTTAAAAGGATTAGAGAATGCTGCTAAGGGATCATCATGTTTATCCACATGATCATCAACACTGTCATTATTAGTTGTCAAATCTTTAATATAAAATACAGGCAATAAATTATTTGGTTTTCTTTTTCAACTCTTTTTTTCCCCCATTAATTTTCCATTGTCACCTGTATTTTCTATCTCCCAAATATAAAAATTATTATCATTTATTATTCTAATTCACTGGAAAAAGTGACAAAGTCATCCAAAACTGATATTCGTTATAAGAAACTTCAGTATTTATTGCAGAATTCCTATTCCCTTAGATTTTCATTTTGCAGATGCTCTCTGAACTTATTTCCTAAAAGCTGAATTTTAAAATAAGCAATTTGTGCATTGTTTTCTCTAAATATCTGTATATCTAAGCAATACAATTTAAGGATTTCACTGCAGAATAAAATTAACAAAGTACTCAAATACTCTATAAAATCTAATACAGTCCAATTAAATCTGTTAGAATGAGATTCTTCTTTTCGATGTGATATCCTTTCCTACTGAGATACAAGTCACTGAAAAAAATATGGCTTTCAAATTATGGATTTTTCAAAGAAGTGATAACTTAGCTTTCCATATTTATGTCCTCCTAGTGAATGCCATATAAATTATGATTCATTTTCTAGTGAAAAGAAAGCTTTTTTTGACCAGCTGTACTTTTGGGACCTGAAAGGCAGATTTTTCTCTTTCAAGAAAAACACAGAATACAGTCAGAAATTTCCTGGCAATTTGTGAATGAATAGTTGTAAATTTGCCAAATTCTCCTAGCAGATTTTACAGCTTTTTTTTCCATATATATATATATAAAATACATATAATAGAAGTATGCATAATATATGTGCATGTACATGAATTTTAAAAAAATCAAAAGGTCTTTAATTTTGAGGATTGTTTGCTTGATTGCTTTTATTATTTTTTTGCAGTCTTTTTAATTATTTCACCTTTTGTCTCATTAGGAATAGGCCCAGGAGTTTCTTTCTTGTTCATATGTCAAAATATGTCTTAGGTCTTATGTATTATTGTTCTAAATTCAATAAATAAATCTACATTGATGTGGAAATGGTATTTTTTTCTTGAATCGACTTATATGAATCTATGTCAAAATTATGTGTGGTTTACTGTAGAAACTGCTTTTATAGAAGTAGCAGACAGAATCAGAAGTGTACAGAGCAATATATCTAGATTTGCAACAAAATAAAACCAAATTTTTAAAAGGGCAAAGACAGGGTCAAGAGAAGGGCAATCAAATCTCTTATTTCAAAACACATAAGTTACCCACTGTTCAATGAGTCAAATGATTGCAGGTCTGTTGCTGACTTACATTAATGAAAAATGGACTGCAGTGTTTCTGAGCTCAGATACATGACATCAATATAAATGGCAATGCAGAGCCAGGATCTGATCAGCAGTGCTCATACCATGGGTTCACATGGAACTAAATCTCTAAAAATTATAGATGTTCTGTAAATACCATCAGGAATTGATATTTCTCTCGAAAATGATCTCTGGTTTGAATATGCTAAACTTGTGAAAGAAGATAAAGCTAAAATGTTCAACATTTAACCTTCAAGTTAAAGGTTTGTCCTTTTCATCTTTTAGCATTCCCAAACTTATGAAGCTTACAACATGAACCAATGTCTCTGCCACAATCAAATGTGAGGACAATACCTTTCCTTTGATTTCTCATGAATCTCTGTCATTCACTAAGAACTGAGGGAAGAAGAGAATCCACATTCTTACAAGTGATCAGTAAAATAATATTTCTGGAAACTCAAAAATTTAATCGTATAGTCCTTTATAAAGATATCAACACAGTAGATATCTTTATAAAGATATCTACTTTACAAAGTAGAAAACAAGGTGACAAGATATGTACAAAGCATCCTACATAAGTACTCCAAATTGCATCCCTCAAATGACTCTAAGCTGCAGTAGGAAACCAGATTGATATTATTATTTCCACCTTTCAGTTTTTCCAATATTAACCCAACAGTCTGGCATGACTGATCCAGGCCTTATTGAAGAAGAATAAAATACATAACCCTTTCCTAGAGCACTAAGAGGACTCACCTGGGTGCCACATGCACCTTTGTACTGAGCACCCCCGCCCCTTTAATCTGCCCTGTTCTCTGCACATGCAGTTGTTGGTCACTGGAAGACCTGGCCTTCTGTCCTCTGACCTTGGCCAGACTCTCTTTGGCCAAAAGCATGCTACCAACAACCCTGATGCTGTGTTAAATGCATTTGTCTTGAGAACTTGAATGCCATGGATGTCAAATATCTGCCTCTCTTGAGTAGAAGCAGAATTAATAATTTTTTCAATGTTTGTCAAACTTTTAAGTCAAGGAGCTTTCAAACTCTTCACACAAAGCCATTAGTTTAGAAATAGGATGGATATGACATTACATGGAAAAAAAGAAATTCTTACAGCAGAAATATTTAAGGTTTTCTCTATTGACAAAGACTTAGATAAATGTTAGATCTCCTTTGCATTTCTCTGTAAGCTTCCTCCTCCATCAGGATGGAGAATATCCTTGGAATCTAGAGCTTGAACATTCAGGAGTGCAGAGAGTCACATAACCACCACCAGAAGCTTCTCTGCACTATATCAGGCATTTTTTTCTTCCCTGAAAGTTCTACCTGTGATAACAGATGCCGTGACATGCAGCATTTTCTCTGCTTTTCTCATCGATGGCATGACTGACGCATTTTATAATCCTACTCCACAGAGTAGCAGATGGTGCTTACCCTTTCTCATCCTTTACAAGACTTGGTATTTCTTTTCTGTCAGTCATTAAGCTAGGATTTAAATTATTTTTTTCTTTTTTTTTCTTTTTTTTTTTTTTTTTTTCTGGCTGTGCAAGCCATGGTATTTCATATGGCAGTAGTTACTGCTCCTGCCAGTCTCATGTCTCTTGAGGTCCAGACTTAGCAAAAGTCTTGAACTCTTGATGAAACTTTTATTCCAAATGTAGCAAGCCCTGAGTGATCACTGAATAATGCTATTCTTTAGAAGGACTGACTCTCAAAGTGTGTGAAATTTAAAGGTGGGGGTGTGCCATAGCAATTCAGTGCAAAGGTTAATCACTCTCCTTGCCACTAAGAGCAAAGGTATCAATTAGTAGAAGGCCTGCTAACACTGCACAGAAACCTCAGAAAATGTGTGCACGGTCATCCACCTTTTCTGCTCCACCTCTACATGAGATGACAGTCACATAGCACATGAAAGCACTAAAATCCTCAAAGTAGTACACCACACCACTCAATAGAACAAGTTCATTTGGGTTCAAAATGGTGTTCAAATAATTCTGCTCAGTGTAATGTTTCTTCCCTGCTCTGTGCACATGAAAAATGTGGTCAAACATCTGTATCTTCCTGTGTGATTCTGTCCTCTATTTTTCAGGGGTATACAGCCTCACTGACTCATATGCTCATGATGAATGTCATGAAATTTGCCAGGGACCTTTATCAAGAAACAACACTTACCACATGAGAACTGAGGCAGAAATGAATATCTCAAAAAGTAAAAGTAACCAGGAATAGAAAGTCTAATCATTCATGTTTTAAAATGCCCATCCAGTCTGAATGAGACAAAGCTGAGAAACCTGCACAGAATCTGTAATTTTCTGGATATTGCTGAAAGATTCCATCGCTGATTACTGAGCCACAGATCTAACTTACTGCATTTAGCTTTAGCAACAGTAGTTTCTACTCGTCCCTTCTGCTGTATTTCTTATAGTTGTTTTAGAAAACAGGGGCTTTAAAATCTTTAAATTTAGAAGTAAAAGCATTTTCCTCAAACGCACATCAATTTCCTGATTAAGATTGTCTTGCTTGTAATTTTTATTCCTATCATTCTTACATTCTTACATGCCAGTAACCACCTTACACCACAAACACAGTATTTTAAATATTTCACTACCACAATGAATACCATACTAGTCACTAGTAAAAACATCAAAGTCATGCATATATTATAATTTTGTACTATATCCCTATTGAAGAGTGCGCAATGAAGAGTGTGTATATAATTGCATGAGAGATGGCTGCAACAAAGAATTAGAGTTATGTAGTTTCTGTTAGCTATAATACTGAAAAATTATGTAAATATTAAATTTGCATTAAATAAAATTAATACATTAAAATAATAAAAATAGAAATTTGAAAGAAGGGTTGTGAGGAAGAGAAAAAAGGCAAGCACCATTAAATATGTTCCCTCATTGCATTTTTTTTTTTAAATAAACTAATAGGATAACGAAGAACATAAAAAATATATAAGTAATGGATGCTATATCATTGCTGCTCCAAAAGAATGTTTTCAATTTTCTAAGATTTTAAGTTGGTTATAAGAAATTAATGTTATGAAACACTGAACTTGTGCTTGAGGGCTGAGGCCTGATCAGGCAATTGCAAATGAGGCAACCATTAGGGAGGGGTACATCTCTCATCTTTGAGGGATGTAACTGGAAGGCATTCAAAGATCTGTGCATTGAAGATAGCTGTTAATGCAGAAGGAAATGAGACTGGATGAAGTGTTTCCATCCAACCTTTTCTGATGAATAACTGTGGTTTTGGTAAGGTGATTTTCTGTGGAAAGAGTTTGCCTTTCTTGGAATAGATTTCTCAGCAGAAACCTAGGATCTAACTTGAAGAAAAACTGGGCTTTCTCAGGAAGTTCTCCCCTTCTCTTCTGGCAAAAATTAAGAGTTCTCCAACAAAAAGAAAACACATTTAGAGCAGCATTAAACAAATCAGCCTTTTCACAAACATCCACTAACATGTAAACACCTAATATTGTTGAAAATATGTTGTCTATCCAAATCATACTAAGTGTAAAAAGGAAGAAGTAAACAAGAAAGAGGAATTTAAAAGAACGCTGCTTTTGCAGGTGGTTTTGAAAGAAAAAAATGCAATAAAGGATTTTTTCTTTCACATTGAGCAAACAGAAAGGTAGAACTAAGTAAAAAACAGACTTGCTGAGTGAACTGCACAATCCTGCCTTCAAAACACATTAATAACCAGCAGATCATAAGAACTGCATAACCTGCATCAATTTTCTGATGGCAGTAAGCTGATGTCAATGTAAGTTCATATTTCCACGGCATTAATTGTCATTAGGCTGTTTGCCTTAAGCAAAAAATTGGTGGGAAGGGGGGTTCAAAAGGTTATAAGACAGTTTTTGTTTATTTAGCTTGGTTTTTTTTTTTTGTTTGTTTCTTCTGGCCACGTACAGCTTATGCTGTATTTTATAACTAAGCAATGAAGCACAAGCTGTATGGCAGCTATTCTTGAGGGAGTCAGCCTGAAAGAAGTTGCCCAAATAGCACACTTCAGTGCATCTGCACTGTATGTTGCCTCAGAACAGGGAATCAGGAAGAGTATTACGCATGAGACTAGAAGAAGAAAAGCTGAGACCTGAGCAGTAAATGTCACCAGAATTCATTTGGTGTGTTCAGATTTACCAGCATGAAAACAACACCGCTGCTCCACTGTCAGCAAATATGATGTTCTGCAAGTATTCATGGCAAGAGCTGGTCACACTGCAAGAGTTTCTCTCGTTACATTCTTGCACAGGAGATTTGCTCTTTCTCACCTTCAATTTGACATTTTACAGGGATTAGGAACATAAGTCAGAAAGAAAATTGTATAATGCATTGTTTTCTCCCTGTGCCTGACTGCTGCTAATCTTAAGTCAACAAATGTCAGATTTCAATTTTAGTGAATTACTGCATCACAGACAGCAAAAAAATCAATCTTTCTAGCTTTTATTTTTCTAATTCTTTCCTATGCATTGAATGAAGAAAAATAATAATTTTGCTATACCTACCTGATACCTGCTTACAATCATAATTTTGAACATCTGAAGCAAATAAAATTGTCAAAATATCCTGGTTACACAAAGGTTTCATTTTCATGGCAATTTTTTTTTTTTTTTAGGAAGGAAGATGACCTATTGTGACTTCAAGCATTTTCTCTCTATAGAAAAGATAAGATTTCTCTGGAAATTGACCATATATCACTATAAAGATATAAAGAAATAAAAGTCCTAGAAAATATGTCATTATGCTTGAACTTTTTCATGGAAACAAATGTGAACATGAATAAAAACCAGTTACTTCAAAGATATATGCATTATTTAGAAATTATTCTAAAAAGAAAATTATAAGGAAACCTCAGTCCTTTGCAAATTAGGACTTTATGTTAGAGTTTAATGTTAAGTACTTTTTACCTTCCATGCTTCATAGATGTAATCCTGTATAATGAAGAGATGTTTACTGAGTCAAAATAAACACTATTTAAGTACATCATTATTCAACAAAATCTGAGCAAAATGTTAAGAATTTTTCACACTTAACACCACTTAATTGTGCTTATAATGTTGCTGTCCTAATTAATGTGCATTAAGTTGTTACTGATTCTTTGTAAAAAGGTTATTTTTGAGGCTTTTTCCTGCAAACCTTCCCAGATTTTTTGGAGCTAAAGCTCTCTGAAATCTTTGATGGACTTCAAGATCTCTTAACCACACTGATTTTTTTTTAAATTATTTTTCCTACACCCAGCAGTGTAATTACAATGTTAGTATCGGAGGAACAGTTGAAACGTCACAATCAATCCCCAGAAAGTATTTTTAAAACCTTTATAAAACCATGTGTCTTTTCAACTGAGTTTGCAAGGAGAAAAATGAGTGTTGATTATCTCTCAAAGCAAAACAAAACAAAAAAGGAATTAGTGTTGGAAGAACAGAGTAAACTTTAGGCACAGACAAAGTGGGTGGCTGCTTCAGACAACAGATGAGAAAACAACCACAGCCGTGGTAGAAACATCATCTGTACTTACAGCAAACCTTAGAAATAAACAGGTTTCCTGCTGTCACTGCTGGCCTGAGGTAGGGTTTAGGCTGTGATCCAGGGCACCTACTTCTAGCCCCCTTCAAGTCAGCAGACTCAGCTGAGACCATCATCCTTATCCCCTTATCTCTTTTGCAGGGCAGAAGAAGAACCAAAACCATCATTCTCCAATTTTGTCCTTGTTTCGTAGGCATCTCTGCCATTTCTCTCCCCTTCCTATATCCAGGTTCAGACTAGATTCCACTTCTCACTCTCAGGCTTGAAAAATTACATTCTCACAATACACTGTGGAGAAGCCTTGAGTCAAGGGGTCAAGGTGTTTATCTTGGCACCACTTCAGGCTGATTCTGAAACTGTGCTTTCTCTGGGTAAGCACATCGGAACTTTTCACATTAACACCTAGTAGGATCTATCACCAAAAAAAACCCCAAAAATACACCAGCACAATATTTATTGACTAGCTAGGCATGAAATAAGGTTAAGGAGGTTAGCCAGAATTTTTAGGCTATAAAACATCAGTGGATTTTTACGTTCACACTTGGTTAGCCAACATGACTTGCATATTAAGCCAGAACGATGTACAAGAATCCCAGAGCTTAGCCCAAATGTTTAGAAGACCATGTAATAGTTTCACACAGCAGATCAATATCTGCTTTCACTTTTGAAACAAACTCCACTAGTTCTCACTGAATAATGAACTTGGAACTCCTTTTCACCTTCTGATCCAAAGCCCATGGAATCCTGAATAAATACTTCTGTTGAATGCTAGGACCTCTGTATTGGATCTTAAATGATGAAAGATGATGAAGTTGATCTATCGAGCAATAAACAGAGTTTCTCTGAAGAAGAATTCACATTCACATTCAAATACTTTTTCCAGGTCAGGATGATGGACTACACAAAAAAACCCACATCTCTGTTTGACTGAAAGCATTTGCCTGCAGCTGCTGTATTTCTTACTTACTTGTAGTAAAAGGTTTTCCATTATAAAAAAATATGGAGGGAACATTCAAAATCTGACAGAAGCATGAGGCTATGAAACTATTTTATCTTATATTGCGTAGTATTAAAATAATTCTAAGAAATTCTCTACCAAAAAATTCAACATTTCATTCTGAAATGTTCTGATAGTTTCATTTTGACTTTTTTAGAATATCTTTTTCTAATATCTTGAAAGTTTCTATTTCTAAAGTTTCTGTTTCTAAAGGTGTTTTCCTTTCTAAACAAAGAATAGTGAGCTTTTAAACCTTACACTATGTATGACACAGCAGTTCTGCTAACAGTCCTATTTTTTATTACTGTTACTCTTTTATCTAAATTATTACTGTGAAAAGAAAAGAATTACCAGCTGAAATGATACACCTTATGCCATTCTAAACTCCTTTATTGCTTAATAATATTTTTATCTGCAAGTTCTTCCTCACACTAGATATGAACCAGCTTTCAATGGTAAATATTCTGAAGCAATAGACAGAGGATATAATCTCTTTTTCCCTTGTTTGTAGCTTTTGCTTATATAGAATCATAGAACCATTAAGGTTGGAAAAGACCTCCAAGTTCATCAAAATGCAAACTCTGAGACTCTGAATCTCCTTGATGAACAAAAACTGCATCACTGATAAAGCAGTATACTGTATCAACGATAAAACATTTTTAACACTGTTTGTCTAAAAAGTAGCTTGCTGATACTGAAATAAAACTGATCTTTTTTTACAGCTACTCCTCTTTAATTAAGGGAAGCATATCAAACACTAGAGCAACAATGTAAGAATGCTGGACTTGAATCCACAGGTGGTGATTACTGGTCTTTTGACCTGCATATATTTTTTATAAAATAACAATAATATTTTGTTGTTTAGATTTTTTCCTGCAGCGGTAGGTGTGTATGTGTGAAGAGATTCATAGAGTTGCTTTGTTTTATTTTTAAATGAGTAAGGAAAGAATACTGAAATTCTATTGGATGAGGGAGGGACAATTTGTAGAGGCTAATATTGAAGTGATAAAAATATATCTAGTTCAATCATCAAACCAAGTTTATTGTAGCAATATGGCTGCTATCATGCTATTTCAAACAATTAGACAGCAAAATGCATTCACTTGTCATAATGATTTAGTCTTCTGTATGAGATGCTGACCTAGAAAGCAGAGAAAAACTGATAAAAATATTCAGTTTACCCTTACTTTTTTTCTCCAGCAAGTGTTTTGCTTGCAGTCTTCATTTGCTCAATAGTATTAAAAGTTAAACCACTGTAAGAACCCCTTTTTTTAAGGTTCTGTGTCTGCATGCATAAATGTCTTACATTAGTCTTGCATTATTTAATGAACATGTAAAACCTCAGTAGCCATGAACATAAAATGCAGCAATACAGGATCTCAGGAAGGGAAGAGGCTGGGATCACTGCCAGCCATCCATCTAAAGTGCAGCACACAGTACACATTGAGAGCAAAGGCAGTCAAGTGCCCATCTGCTTGCTTCAGAAGTATTTTTCTTGCAGAGTGGATGAGAACACTTTAGTTAAGCTCAGTAATGAACTGATTAGGCTGGTTGTGAAGCCAATAGAAATGAACAGCCTGGCGATTAACAGTCAACTCACACACAAGAGCAAACCCACATTGTCACAAAAAAGATAACTTCTTCTGTGTTTAAGGAGTGATTTGAAGTGAAGAATAGTATTGTTTCTCGAGGGTTCCTGAACTAGCATAGCAAATGCACAGCAAAAGAAAACCACCAAAGACAAAATAAAGCAAGACAAAAAGAAACATATCTCCTCTCATCCTTTAAATAATTGACTAAGTCCTCCACTGCTGTTCTATGGGAGGGCTGGCAGACAGCATTAGTACAAGGCCAACATAACTTCCACTGAGACAAATAATTAGTGCTAAACATTTTGCCTCAGGGTTTAACACAACAAAAGAAGAACAAAAAAAATCTGCTTTCACACTTTCCTCTTAAAGCCAGAGCAGATAATCAGAGTGACTATGATAACATTGGGTACTTTTCAGAATGAGAGATGGTGTGGGAGCTGGCTCCATGAAATGTAATGGATTTCTATCACTTAGCCTTTAGGTAGGAGACAAAAGCCTTTAATGACGACACATCTCAAAATCAGATATTTTCATTCCATCTCAGTGGCCTGGCTTACATGTGGCTGTGTGAGCCAGCCCTTCATGTTCCATGAGGGAGGGTAGCCCCAGCCCTGCTTTCAACCCATCAGTCAGATGTGCTCAGTGTTCCACCTGAATGTCTGACACAAACACCCCTGGATGACACTTTACTGGGTGCTTAAATTGTTAAAAATTAAGTAAGTCACATTTCATTAAACTGTGCACTGTGAAACATCTGATACACTTTGATCTGTGTTAACACCACCACAGATCAGATAGAAGGAGCTTGCTGAAACATATTGACAAAAAAAAAAGCATTA
Organism: Ploceus nigricollis; assembly: GCA_013399945.1. Taxonomy (NCBI): domain Eukaryota; kingdom Metazoa; phylum Chordata; class Aves; order Passeriformes; family Ploceidae; genus Ploceus; species Ploceus nigricollis. The sequence continues at coordinate 105,500 of VXBC01009551.1, forward strand.
TACAAAGGCAAAGCATTTTAATGGATGGTGAATTAAAAAATGAATCAATAGTAACAGCTTCCTATTAAACACATAATGCTGAATATATTGATGTTGGGGGGATACTATTTTCCACCTATTGATCAGGTATTCTACTGTATCTTTTTATAGCTCTCTCTTTTTTTTTTCCTGTGAACTACATGCAAAATAAGAAACTATATAAATGAAAAATTTCCCACAAAACTACCATTAATCTGGCTGTTGAAAAATCAAGAACAACTGCCTTCTGGCATACTGGGCTGACCACTGCTCAACTGGCAATTTTCAGCAGCAGTTCCCCTTTTACTGTGAAGTTAACACCATGTTTCCTTATTCTCTCAAATAAACAGAGTTGTCAGCTAGCAATATTAAAGAAAAATCTCTTACACCAACTCCCTAAACTACCCACAGCCTCCCTACTGCTAAAAAACTCTCTAGCAATCAGTGCTCAGGACTGCATAAGAGATAGAAAAATGATCAAAGACAGGGATATGGGATTTTAACTTACTCATATCTTTCCTTTAAGAAGAGAAAGGGGACACTTCAGGCATAACAAGTAAACCCTAAATTTCCCTGACCCCCATGTGTCTGAAGGGATTTGAACAGAATTTAGTCACCTTGTGTTGTGAACAGAATCACTCTTAGCCTGAAAATGTGAATTAGAGACTGCAGCTGCACCCTGAATAGAAACCAAAGAAACCACCTAAATTTTTTTCAAAGCTGTCTGTTTTTCAGAGAGTCTATGTAGATATCTATTAATGAAGCAACATATCAGGCTGAGGATTTCAAGGGAGTCCCTGTGAAGTTCTAAGATTTGAGTTTTAAAATGAGTTCCCCATCTCAACACTTCCCATCGCCTATTATGTGTCTAAATGGACAATAAGCAAGAGGTGGCTTCTGGCAGCTCCTTACTCATTTTGCTGACTCAAGTGGATCTTGTTAAAAAGTGCTAATCTTTCCCCAGGCACTGTCCAGAAAGCCTAAAATCTATGTGCCTTCTTTATAACCCTAAAATTTTGTAGGAACTTGTTTTCCCTGAAAAATGTTTCTTTAGTATTCATAAGCTGTTGCAATGCTGAAGTGTAAGGAGCTATTGATATGTCTGTCTTCAGCTTCTCACTTTGACACAAACATTCTGCCAGACCTTGGGAAGACACAACATCTTTTAATCCTGTCATTCATACTTCTAAATATTTTAAGTAGGATGAAAGATTGTTTAGATGTTTATTTGATTTAATGTGCTCATACAAAACAGAGTACAGTAGTGTCACCCTGAGTTGAGATGGGAGCTTTCTGACACAAAAATTAATATTTTTCTGTCCATTCTAATACACATTAGAGTCTTTCCACCACATATAGAAAGTCAGATATACACAACTGAATGGCATCTGCTATGCATTTATGGAAACCAAAGGTTTGCTTCTCAGTAATTGGAAGCTTAAAATTGCTTAAAAATGGGTTTTCTATCCTGCACATGGCATATGCACACACTGCACATGGAAATATGCATGCAGATACAAGAGCATGAAAAGTTTAATCTGATTAAATAAACCAATAAAAGGATTAACTCAATGCCTATGGGCAGTGAGTTAACCGGGAATTTTTAATGCAATTTTGGATTTTATGGAAGTCTTTCTTAATAAAGGTTATGAAGCATATTGCATCCCTGTATACACTACTGCTAACTGCTGCTAGCCATCATAGACTCATTTGTAATTCAAATGAACAACAGAATAACAAATGGGGGGGAAAAAAAAAAAAAAGCAAAGTGACACTAGCCAGCACTGACCAGAAGAGAGTTATACAAATTTTCGAGCACTACCACAGTAAGGATTTGCAAATGTTCTTTAAGGATTTTTTAGGAACCCACTCTCATCTCATGCTGATTTTTGTTTTCTTGCTTTGACAAATTCTGCAGACTGACAACAGAAATATCACATCTAATATTGCATCATAAATTACTGTGAAGCTAACAGTGTCCAAATAATATGTCTTCATATTCATATCTTCTATCATTGTCTATTCATCATAAAACTAGAAATTGAAGTGGTCTTTGACTCATGAATTGCTCCTTATTCAATTATTACCTCATGCAACAAGGAAAATTGAACCTGAGAAAAAAGGAAGTAAATCCCACATAAAGCATATTTTTATTAAAAAGATTTTTTAGGCAGCATTGGATGTTAGAAGAATGGGAAAGTATAACCTTATTTATAACTCTCAGCTTCTCTGTAACTGATCATTCATAAACAGATTCTTTAATATATTACAATGATTTTTTACATGCTCTGGTTCTAAGCTTTTGATAATTTTCTTACTAAGCTTTTGCATTAATTTCCCATTTCAACATTTTATTTCTGTCTTGGGCCATAAAAACATAATTGTTATCACTGAAGTTGTAGCTCTTCTGTTCCCAAGAGGCCAATTCATTTTACAAAGCACGTACCCTGTACAGCTTATTGGCCTTCATTTTCCATCATGAAATGTTAACACTACTTGAAGGAAACTTTAAGTTAGGAAAATACCAATGAATAATGAAGAGAGCTTCTATAATATGAATTTGCTGCCCAGCATAAAAAAATGGAGCTTTTATTGTAACCCATTTCCCTGAGTTGAGCTATTTGATCTACAAGCTATTAAAAAAGTAGATTGTTTTCCATGGCACTGAAGGTATTGGAGAGTTAATTTCCACTCCAAACAATAAGAGGAGATGAAGTAGACAGTAGTTAATATGAATTGCTTCCCAGACAGCAAGTAGCCCAATTTCCTATACATCCTCAATATTTCTACACCCTGATCCATTACAAAAAGTAGCAAAGTAAGAAAACAATTTATAAATAATAGTCCCTTGAAAGCATACATAGATTCAAAATAAGTAGCTGAAAACATACAATGTAAGATAGACTCAATTTGACTTTAGGGGAAAAAATGGGTAAGATCCATTCTTTGGATCTTCTTATCAATAGATTAAAATATTTTACATTAAAAAGATTAAATCATTGTACTTTTACAGTTGGTGTAAATCTGCATAGCACTTTGGCTCCAAAGGTCCTGGAAGCATTGGGATGTGAGGAGAAGTATGTGTTTGTGGAAGTGACATGGGAGATTTACTGATACAGAGAAAAAAGAGGAGCTTTTCTCAAAACATTTCATAATCTTAAATGTGGGTAAAGGATCTTCATGACGCACAATGATCACCATATGTTTTAAAAACAGTCATCATGAATCATACCAAGAAGAAGGAAGTATGTATAGAAACAAGAGAGAATGACTGTAGAGGGGAAAAAAAAGGCACAGAAAAAGAAAAAATGGCAATTGATAACTGAGGCTTACCACGGTGTACAAATTTTCAAGTGACCTTAAATCTGACAAACAGCACCAAGAGAAACTTGTAAAATGGATGATCTGAATTTTAAGGTGGATTTGATTGACTAGTACAGGGTTTAAGAATGACTTGTACCTGAGGATAAATTTGGATAAACTAAAACTTAGTTAATGTTCTGTGAATATCAGTGATAGATGATGTACTTTTCTGTTTGTTAGAAAGGAAATAATCAATGTCTTAGCAAATGCAACTTTCAAGGCTCGTACTTCAGTTAGATAGAAATTAAATGTGGGAAATATAAAAAATGTGAAATAGTTAAGGTCGCAAAAAATTAAAGAAAAAACCAAAACACTGCAACAAAGATGAAACACTGTGTTCTGCCCATCTAGTGCAGCTTCTGCAGCAGTTACAGGCAGTAACAGTTTCAGCAAAAGATGCAGCACTATGCATTAGTTATTTACAGAATTGTTTTTCCACAAGTAATATTTCTTCCTATTTTTCCGATGCTACAGGTTAGTTTATGATCATGGAAGATTTTCTTTAAACTCTGGACTGTCTCTCTTTAATACTGTATGTGCTTATGTTTGTATAGATAGATAGAAAAGGTGACAGAGGAATCCAGCTAAATAATTTTAAAAGTCATATTTCAGTTTTTTCCACATGTAGTCCCATTCCACATCCCCCAGTTCATGAGTTCAGGGTATTTCCATAACAGCATTTATCATAATTTTCAGAACTAATCCACTTATTTTTATCCATTGATATCAACAACCACTACTATACATAACCCACTACATTTTCCAGCATAAAATTGGCATTTGTATCTAGATACAAGAGGCATTTACTTGCCCAGCATACATTTATTACCCAAAATAGAAAGCCGGTACAAAAATCTTGGCTTGTGTCGAAAGGTCACAAGTCAAGTGAAATCCTCTAGGTCTATTAAAACAGTGGCATAAATTGAACAACTCCTCTTTTCCCTGATGTACATTTTTCTATCTTTAAAGCTCTTTTCATACTTTTGGCCTCTTTCTTCTTTTTTTTTTTTTTCTTCTTCTATCTTTTTCACTGAGGAATAAAAGCATCCTGCAAACTTTTATATCAGTTATTTTCTTCATGCCATCTACTATTAAGCCATTAGTTACCCTTTGAGAGCATAACTACTATTCTGACTTTTCTTGCCAACCTTGCTACATTCAATTTACAAATCCTTACTGTGACAGCTATTCTTTCCTTTTACATGTCCATAGCCTTGCCTGATGGGCTTACCTGGGGAGTTTTTTGTTTCTTATAAAAAAAATATGATGAGAAAATATAAAATGTAAATCCTTCGTAGAGCTAGATTAATGCACACAGTGAAGTCCAGGAAGACTAAAACACACTGCAAACACTGTTCCCATTACAAAAGCAGTTGGGAATGAAAACTTGAGAAATTATAATCCCAACTCAATTAAACACAGCAGATAAGCAAACACTTTTTTTCCCTCTTAAAAACATACACAAAAGCTTTCCCAGCAGTGTTCTTTGCTTCCTATCGAAGTCATCCTGGTGTTGCACATAGAACCAGACAGATCCAAACTCCTCTGCTAGCTGAATTCGTGTTCCTAGGAAGAAAGAAGATGAAAATCATTTAACACTAGGTCTTTGGGTCAAGTCAAGAGGCATGACCCTCCAACACTGATATTTGATGCCTTTCACACAAATATATCACAGGGTGGTGGTAACCATTCAGTCACTTCTGTGCTTGTAAATGGGAGAAGAGATATATTTAAAACAAAAAGTATTGCCAGGTGAGAAACATTGATTTAGTTATTCAGTTATTCAAATCACACTGCTGGGGGGGTTCTCTGTGCATAATGTGTGCTGCTTACACAGACTTTGCTTAAAGAGCTTCAGTTCAGAAATTAAGAATGCTACCTTAATAATCTGTGCTTTCCTTAATTACGTAGGACCATATTTTCCAGAAGGGCTTTAATCAGCAACTCCAAAATTTAACTCTATCTTTCCAATATTATTAAGTTAGGAAGTGATCATGCATTTGCATATACAAGTATTGTTAAATACATTTTGCAAGAGGATTATTTCTGCAGTTAATTTTTGTTAAATCTTTTTTCTAATCACCAATCAGTCCATGAAGGAGTGATGCACTAGTTGTTGTTCAGATCAGAACTCTGAAATAACCAGATAAAAGGGGCATGCTTGAGTACTGCAAGCAATCATTGGCTTCTTTTAAGCAAGGAAATGTTAATTTCTATGCTTCTTTGACATTAGATAAATTTTTAAAAATATATTAATTCGGCCCTGAGCAAGATATTGCATTTATTTTTTTTTTTTTGTACCCAATTTAGGATGTCAACCATTTCAGAACTAAAAGTAATGCATGGAATTTCTTAAGAATTTTAATTTTCTGAAATTAATATCACTGGGACAGTCACAAAATGAAGCATAAGACAATACCGAAGACTGGAGAAAGCAGTTCTCAATGGTAAGATTGTTATTAACATTTCACAAACATGAGCATAAAGGAAAACAACAATTGTACACTTTTTTCCCTAATGTTGCATTTCAGCTGACTAAATAAATTACTGTAATTGAACATTAGTAGGCCACCTCAAATTGTTATTGTACCATCTAGCATTGCCAACAAAAATTAGCAAGTGACCATAGCCTACATTTTTAAAGAGCTTATAATTAACATATAACAAGAATGCACTGGGGAAAAAACAGTTATTTTATAAAGAAGATGCTGGAAGTTACAGAGATCACTGTCTGTAAGGCACATCCAGAAGAACCTACCATGCTCTTACTTCAGTGTGGATGACACTGGATCCCACAATGCACCAAACACTGTCTTCCTGCTGTTCTTTGGTTTTCTCCCTGGGACAATAAATTGCTGCAGAGAACAGCAGGGGAGGCAAGAGGGCACTGGATAGTGGAGGGAGCTCTAAAAAAATAAAAAGGAGAATACAACACTCTGAGAAGATGTCCCACTGATCATGAAGGAAAGGTCAGACAGGATGCTGCCTTTGCCTTTGCTGGCAGTCTCACTTTTTCTTCAAATCTCAGCACCCTCCCCTCCTTCTATAAGACTTTCAACTACAACAGAACTCTCTCTCTCCATCTTTTTCTTCCATGCTCATTACTTAAAAAAAATTCCAATACTTCAATCACCTCTGGAGACATGAGCTGTTCCTTCAATATCCCGAACAGACAAAACCATACATTCCTACTCTCAATAAAAGACAGGGGAAATTGCTTGGGAAATGGTTTTTTATTGCTGTGTTGCACTCTGAAAATAGACTTTCTAACACATTTTGAAAGAGATACTTATGTAATGAATTTTATCCTGGACTTTCATGCTGGAAGGTCCATACTGAGAACTTATATATATATATATACACCACGTTCTGATATATGCATACATTCTCCATTCATTGCAATTTCACAGTAGAAATATGGCATCTTTAACTCTCAGCCTAAGTAGGGGAACAAGCTGTCCAGTGTCAGACATAAAGCAGAGACACATTTATGGAGTTTTCCAAGAGACAGCTACCCAAGTAATATCGTTTCTTACCTCTTTCTTCTAATTCCATATTTGCTTCTGGATTTTTCAGTCTTTTCCCTCCTCCCTGACTGAAGACTTCACCAATCCTGCTAGCAACAGCTAAGAAGTTCTGTCTTCTATAATCAGCAATTTCTTTGCTGCTTCGTCCCTTACATTGAAGAAGTTAGGGTCCTCTTTATCACTGTGTGCAATTTGAAAAATGATGTGTAGAGACTTGAATCAGTCTATCATCCCCTGTTGAGCTGGAACTCAGCTCTATCTTCACACTTGCAATTAAACAGCAGACGTGATTTGTCACTGTGGTCAAAACCATTGGTACAGTAACAGTAAATGCAATGTGTTTGCTGTGTTAACAACTCATATGGGGTGAGAATGCTTATGTGATGTTCAGTCAGAGCATGAACCCTAGCCACTACAACACTTTGACAGCCATGTCACAGATGGATCCTTTGGCTTTCTTGAATCTGGTAGGCTCTTTGAAGGCTGAAGGTTGCCAAATGCATATAGACTGCTATAATCATGTGGGTGGATGATTTGTAAATTTGGCAGCCATGCATCCTTCTTGTGATCTAGAGAGTTTAGTTTGTTCGGGATACAGGATTTTCATGTGATTAAAAAACTGAGGGTCTCATTTTGGGATGTCTTGTCAACTGTATGTCAGATAGCCAAGAACTTCAAGCCAATGTGAATAACTCAGATTACTCAAGGATCTGTCTTTCATGGCATCATACAGGCCAGAGATTTCTGCATCCCCCTCCTTACTGTAATTCTCATGACACACTACGAGTACGTGTGACTCATCTGTACACAACCAGGGAATGTGGGCTAGGTGTCTAATCTAACTATTTAACAGAATCAAGTGCATCCATTGAACCACTTTATTTGGAAATCGGACTTAAACATCTAAGCCAAACACCTGAGGAAAAGCTGTACATAGGTAACTTTAAAAAGTGAATCTTTTCAGGTGTCCACCAAAGTCTACTGAGCAATAAAACAATTTTTAGGGAGCACATCCTCTTCTTTGTATAATCTCCTCCTTTCTATTGACAGACATACAGTTGTGTGTTCAGAAACTAGACTGATTTCTTTTCTTCTTGATGTAGGATGATAATACCATATGATTACACAGGAAACAGCACTAAGAGCTCCAGAACAGCATTCTAAGCAGAAAATGTTCCTTCTCAAAGCATATTCATGTTTGCATAGACAAGGAATCTTAACATCAAGTGTATTTTACCTACCTATGTGTGAGAAACCTTTCTATAAAGAGAGAAACAGAGACAGGGAGTGCAAATCTCTGCAGTACAGCATTTCATATAATCCTGAAGCTAGGTAAGAGTTCTTGAATATTTAAAGAGTTAATTAGATCTTCTCGTACCCTTTTATTTCCTGTTTGTCTTTGTGCAATGCCATACAAAATCCAGAGGTGATTCTACTTTCAGATTTAGCAAGCAACATCTTGTGCAGATTAAAAAGCAGTGTAAAAATTTCAGAAGTACACAGCTGACTTTGAAGCCAAGTTGCGTTAATGGTCAGAATAGAGAAGCTGCTGCTGCTCTGTTAGTATTTGTATTGGTTTACAAGCTACTCATTCCCCATTTTGTCTTGAAAATACGCCTATTCGTCTTTGTGACAAAGTTGAAAATTAGTAGCAAGTTTTGATTCTAAGAAAAAAATAAACTTGATGTTGACAAAATTTCAATGGAGTGTTTATTTGGACTCTCTTCTCTGTAAACAGAGACTTTGTTTTGTAGAGCGGTGTCTGAAGATTTTTGCTATGACTTGTAAACACTCAGTTAATATGCTCGTAATTTATTTATAACATTTCTGTGCTTCAAATGCAAGCTTCAAAATCTCTCTCTGAGAATTAGAGAACAAAACAGAACCTGTTACAGCTGAAGAAAAAGGTAAGCATCTTTAAAATATGATTACACCAACTTGGAGTCATAAGTTAGTATCTAAATTTGTGTCTGTTCCTTTCTTCAACACTATGAGCAGCTCTTGTTCCCCTACAAAGATAATAACAAAAAATCAGATAAGGGAAGTGAAGATGATTACAGGAGTGGAATGCTTTCAAGCATAGAATAACTAAGTAAACAAGGACTTTTCAGTTTAGAAAAGAGATGACAGGAGCCAGGGTGAAAAAAATGCTAAAAGATGGCACCTAAAATAAGGACTAACAACCTTGTTGAACTCCTTGCCAGAGGATATAAGAGATTCTAAATTTTACATGGACTCTGGGGAAGACTGAAAAACCTAATGGAAAAGAAATCTATTTAAATTTGCTAAATGCATCTAGCTCAGTCCTGAGGCAGAGAAAGCGATTAGAGGAAGAATCCTATTTTTACACTGTTTGTACCCTTACCTAAGAGTTCATATACCGCAACCACTTGAAACAGCACACTGAGTTGAATGGTCTTTTGCTTCAGTCAAGTACAGCCTTTTTTAGTTATAAACTTCTTTCCTTTGTATTCTGTGGGAAATTTATTTTGTCTGTACCAAGTTACATTAGGTGCTTAAACAAACTCATGTCTCTATGATACCTGAAACATTATTTTTTCCTTACTCACGTCCTGATGGGATAATTTCATTCTTGAAGAACAAGTCACCAATAGAAAATCAGGCATTTCTTTTAATTTCTCTTTTTTTTTTTTCTTCTTCTTTTTCTCCCCTTCTCTAAACTATTAATTTGGAGGAGGAATTCCAGTGGAAATGTGGTAGCTGTGGGGCTCCAAAATGTCATGCCCTAATTCATCTATGTTAAGGTATCTGCTTGGGGAAAAACAGGCTAAGATACACGTCCCTCAGACCTGTAATCTCAGCTCTGTTTATCAAATGGGATAGAATTTATAACTTTAGGGATCTCAAAAGTAATTTTCTCATACTTACCCTTCTTGCTGATGGCCTGGTGTTAGCTGTAGAAGGCTGGAGGCAAGAGAGCTATAAGCTAGCTCATGCACATTAAAACAGACATAGATTAGCTTTAAGAGCCAGGGAGAAACTCTACTGTTTTTAAAAACCACCTATTCATTGAGTCTCGGGACTGAGTTCTAAAAAGTCAATATCAAATTCGGGTAGAACAGAAGAACACCTGTAATCTTGCTGCATTGTAATTTCTCTAACATCTGCTACAGAAAAATTGCCATGAGTAAGGAAATCTTACTTTGTATGATGCAATTCAGAATCCTGTTTTTCAGGTGCCATTATCACAAAGTAAGCCTGTGACAGGAAATCAGCAAAGCATCACAGCTGATGTGTCTACAGATTCGAGAAAATACACAAAGAATGCCTCTTTCAGAATATCTCAGCCCTCACTAAGGAGTCAATTGTTTCCACATAGACAAGAGCCATGCAGTTTTGTGCAGGTAAATGCTTTGCAATTCCACCCAAAGGTTAAGCTAATTAATTCACTCTCTTATCTTGCTTGAAAGATTACTGTGAGTTCAGGTCAGGATTTTTTGCTCACATTACTTTTGTCTATTTGGCTTACTTGGCTGGTTTATATGATGTTTTCTAAATAAGACCTAATCTCATTGTTGATCTTAACTAGATGTTCTATTCAGCTGGCCTGTACTGAAGCACAAGCAGCACTGTGTGTTTGTGAAGCAGAAATGGCAGCCATGGGCTGCAGCACACTTTAAAAGAAAAAAGGAAATGAACCAATTGGTAAAAACAACAAACTGCAACTATGTGTCAAACTACCTTACCTTTACTTTCTAACATAGGCAATGACAATCAACTGTGATACTGTCTGATTTAAATATTTATTTCAATTTTGCTTGTGTTTCAAATTCAAGATTATTATTTTTAAATTAAACTGAGTTGAAACTGCTGGTGTTTCTTGATTTCATCATTTAGAAAAAGAACAGATATCATCCTTTCTTATACTGCTCTGTAAAACAAAATACCTCCACTGTTGGCAAGTGGGTAGAAACCAGCCCCAGGAATATGCTGCCATGAGTTCAGCACACAGGTATGGACACAGCCTAAAGTACTTGATGTCTGATAAAACCATAGCAGGCATGCTAAGCAAAAATCCTTTATCATTATGATTTCAGTCAGGTCTTCAAAGACATCTGTAAATCTAAAGCTTAGCAACCACTTGGCCTATCTTTCAATCTTTTAAACCTCTGTGATCTATTTTGCTATCAATAGGTTTTTCACCATTCAGGTACCCAAAGCACAGAAATAGGTACACAGCTAGTTCTTGCACAGCTTTTAGATAAAGATTCAATAGCCTTTTATATTTATTACCAGACCAGGGACTGCCATACTGCCTTTTAAGAGAACAAAGAACATGTAATTCTCTGAGAACTTGTAGAGAGAACATGGAGTTCAAGTGCCAGTAAGTATTTTCCTTTTGTATTTCTGATTGCAGACTGATTACACAACACTAATGGGAGCTTTTATTTATTTATTTAAATGAACAGAAGCCAACATGCAGAAAAACAAGAGGTTAAATCTTTAAAGAGATCTCTTTTCCCAGTTGTAATGGGGCTGTGGACAGTGCTTCTTTTTCAGCCACAGAAGGGAAAGAGCAGAGGGGATATGGAGGGAATATAATGCATTGCACAGGCTGAGTTTTACACGGGCTGTCTTCTGGCTCACATCCCCAAACGTTACGTCACTCTCTCATCAAGATCAAGTCCCTGTCCCACACTGACATTGCTTTTGCACAAAGAAGGGTATCTAATCTCAGCTGTTACAGCCCTGCTCAGCTTCATTATCTTCAGTGGTACTATACTTATTTACAGTGGTTTTTAAGGATACATAAATATAGCTATTCAGTGCTTATTCATAGAAAACAAATAAAACCCCCAATGAATATAAGATAAATGACAAAACTGAAAACAAAGAATACACATGATGAGACATAGTAGGATTTTGCGACAATCAAATTTCATAGCACTGAGGCAGGAGACCTAGAGATTTTGCCAATGGCATCCCAATTTTAAAGTATTTCATTTGAAATGCTTGGAAATAGCAAAGCTCTCATATCCCTCACTGTTGCATATTATTTTCAGTAGTTCATGGAGGTACATATTTTATTTATCTATTCCTAATGGAATTCTGTGATTAAAAAAATAAATTAAAACAAAAACTAACTCTCAAGATATTACATTCTGAGATCTAATTTGTCATTAAGCAAAAAATGTATGACACTAGTAATTGCCACTTTTGTAAAATGTGCTTAATTATAAAATTCAATGAAGTTTCTTTACAGAACCATGCAGAAATCTGAAATGATAGCACACTCCACAGCAGCTAACATAGAGAAGTAGTATCATTACAAGAATTGCAATAGGCACTTCTTAACATGCCAAACTTTTGCCTCCTTGCAGATGCCTGGAATCTCCAGAACTCTACAAATTATTCATATCTCACCATTTTTCCTTCATGTTGTTCATCTCAAGCTGTCACTGCCTTTTCATCTGCACTACATGCTTCCCTCCTCTCATCCCCACTGTCAGCCTGATTCCTGAACATGTCCTTGTACATGCCATGCCTTGCACATACCCTGGAAGATTTCACTCAAAACAAATGCACTGAGGACCTACAACAGCATCTTTGACCAACATGGGCAATTAAGGGAGTGAAGCCTCTACCCTCTTAAGATACTTGAATGAGGCCACATAACAGCATTTGTTTAGATCAGTATTTTAATCAGTGCCCAGCCTTTGTGCTGGCTCTAGCCACAGGGATTGATCTGAACCAGCACTAGAAGCTGTCCACAAATCTGTGCTGTCAATTTACTTGTCTACTCCTGAGTTGTGCTGTGTCTTACACTTAGAGCCTGATGATCTAAAATATTGTATTTCTTACATTTCAGGAAATTTTGCATTGACATAACTATATACCCCCATCTGGGCATTTTCAATCTCTTAAGAACATCAGTCAAGGTCACAGAAGTTGTGTGATTATCTCAGGCGTCATGACATCAAAAGTACTTTCAAGGGTTATTTTTTTAAATGCCTTATCATTTCTGAGTCTGTAGGGTGCTCAAAAGTAAGAGACTTTATCCATGAGTTAGGAAGAAGCAATAGGCTTCTAGTTTTTATTTGTGGCTGCACAGCCAAGGTGACACTTCTGAGGGACATCACATTGCAGGGACATCCTGGCATACATCTTCTCCTCCAGCTATGTCCTTTTGCTTTGCTGTTCTGGCAGCAGTGAAAGACATAGCACAAAAAATCTGCTAAGCCTTCCAGTGAAGAAAAAAAATCATTCTTTCCACAGCTTGCAGTATGCCCTATGAGGAAAATAAAAATATCCTATTTACAGTATATTTTTGGCAATACTAAAATGCAACAAATTAAGAACTCCAGGCTATAGGCTATCCTGCATTGACTACTTCTGTCGATGCATAACATGAGCTAGCATACCATCATGTTTTCCTCGGGCCAGAAGATACTGACCTCATTTAGAGATACAGACCCCAGCAAAATGTGATTCTATATACATTCAGGCAAGAAATATCACTACATACTGATTAAAACTACTATTTTTCATTCTTGGCACAGCTCTTTTGTTGGTATCAGGGCATCAAAGAACATCATATCACTTCATCCTAAAAAGACAATCACATAACAGCAGGATGAGAAGTCATGTTGTGTCTTGTGGTCCAAGAATAGTTCTCAGTTTGATGTGAACAGCAACTATTTTTTATTTACTAATATCCTGGGTAAAGATCTTACAATGCTTCCACAACCATTTTGCAGTAAGAATTGAATGGTCAATGAGATAGATTTGAGGTACCACTTTTGAGAATTTGTTTTTTGAGAGGTACACTTGTAACTCAAAGTCAAGAGATGCAATCTCTACAGGCCACTTGCAAAAAACATTTAAAATAGTTCAACACTTGTTTATTTAAATTCCACATTCTCTAACCAATTAATCAAAATTACACTTTACTGAAAGAAGAAAAGAACCGCAGTATTAGAAATCTGTCTCTGCAAATTCTTGAGGGGAACATATAGGCAAATTTACAGGAGAGATTACTTAGATGAGTGCATTTTATATCAAAATGAAAGAAGAATATTCAATCCTCACTTGTAAATAAGATATACAAGAATAAAACATGATAAAATATGGTTAATTATTTTTTCTAGATGTGTTTACCAGTGTTTTAAGTGCTATGAACAGATTTTGCCTTAGAGCAAGGGACCTAACTTTTGTGGCAGTTGAATTCACAAAGGGTACAAGAGATATTGCAGATTTGGTTTACCTCAGAATTCCAGCTACAAGCTGTTCATAATATAATAATTAAAACTGTGAACTGTATGTATTTGTTTGGATGAAGGCAGTATTTATTTCAAATAAAAAGGGTGTACTTTCAACATAGATGATACAATTGTACCCCTAAAGTTGCAGCATGGAAAGTTAATTCTTATGCTTCTTTTTCTTGGTATAACATGACATTTTAAAATGTTTGTGGAGTTTGCAACCACAGACATATTCTGACTGCTTTCTCTAATTTCTGACTTTCAGAAATTCTGATGGATCCCTTCACAAAATGCCTGAAAGTAAGATTTATATTTTTAAAGGAACAGAAGGAAAAACTAATGAAACAGTTAATCAAATTCACTCTTGATAAACAAATATATCTTTCTAAAATAGATAAATAGAAGTCTTATAGGGAAACTACACATCATGAAAAAAGATTAACATATATGGTCAATCTCAGAAAACTTTCAGCTAAAATGCCCCACTAAGAAAAGAGAAATGCTTGATTTGCAAGGAAAGCGAGTCACAACCTAAACACCTCCCAGTAAGCTTCAAATATCAGAGCCTGTTTTAAGCTCTGAATTCAGAACAAATTTAGTGTATTTGCTGAGAGCCTTCATCACCTTCAAATCTCTCTGCACTTGACTGCATACATTTTCTGTGAAGACCTACTTCAACACCATATAGATATTGCCTGCTTTCCAGCATTTTGACTCTTTCCCAAAATTATCAGGATTTTAGGAACCTGATGATATGCATGCACAAACATACATATTATACTAGACTCACTTTTAGACAGAAGGCTGAGAAGCCCCCCACTACAAGAAAGACACTGAGGTGCTGAAATGCATCCAAAGAAGAGGAATGAAGCTGGTGAAGAGTCTGGAACATAAACCTGATGAAGGGTGGCTGAGGGAGCTGGGGGTGTGTAGCCTGGAGAAGAGAAGACTGTGGGGTGACCTTCTCATTTCACCTACATTAACTTAAGAGGCCATAAAGGAATGATAAAAACATTTAGCTGTTTAGAACTATACCTTTAACTTATACATTTCTCAAGGGAAATTCTTCAAAGGGTGCTATGTGTCTGTTGCTATGCAGAGCCAGCTGAGCTAAATGCAGATGAAGCAAATTGCTGGCAAACACTCCCAACAAGATGTGAACCATGAAACCCAGAAATCTTTGTTTATTGTCTAGCCTGGCTTTTTACTAATCATTCTGTTCACTTCATGTGTTAAGGGACTAAGATATGGCTGTTGTCAGAAAAGGATAGAATACAAATAGGTAAATTCCTGCATGCTGAAATCAACACAATCATTCATTACATACGATTTGCAAGAGAGACTGAGAGGTACAGACATACATTCAAGTGACAGCAACTTCAAAAAACCCTAGCATATCAACAAAGCCAGGGCATCTTCATGTAGGCTTGCTCTTTTATTTCACCAAATAGAAGGAAATTCATTTTAGCCTGGCCTGCAAATAAGAGTCATGACGGTTAGTAATTATGCTGAGGAATAGATGAGAGCTATCTCCATACTTTTAAAGATCTGATTATCTGACTAGTTTAATCATGACTAACTGATCATGTTCTGTCTGTAATATGCAGTTTCTCATGTCACCTCATTTTGATCAGCAACAACATGGTCCATTTTTTAACATGAAACAATTCATTTTTACAGAAGTAAACTTTCCTTTCAAATGTGTCACTAAAGGATGCTACCAGTTGAGAAATCATCAATATTGAATCTATATCCAGCAGGTAAAGCTGCCTCCTATAATTGAAAAGCATCCTTTGGTATCAACAATTTTGTTACAGAGCTGTGTTGGTTAATAGCTATTTTGTTGCAAATAAACACATCTTGGGAATACAAAAGAATAGCACTGTTTCAAAGGAAAAAAAAATATATACACAAACAAAGCTTCCTTTTAACTTCACTTTCCATCAGTACTCATACGGTAATTTGAAACAGACAATATTCAGATGATCAGTTAAAGTGAATAATAAAGTCTATTATTCAGGCATGATTTGTTAGCTCATTAAGATCTAAATACTCCAACACACATTTTAAAGCCTGTTCACTTCAGCAATGTAACATGTTGTTTCTTCTGTTTTTCGGTTCATTTCTGTGTACTTATATCCCCTACTACCTTTGAGATTATATTTCTTCAAATCAAGTGGCAGCTGTAGGATGCAATTTACAAAGAGAACAAACTTGAAGATCCTGAAACACAACAAAAGGTTCAAGAAAAGGCAACAAAATCAACATTTCAAACTAAAATCCAGAAAACATAGAAAAAAGTCTATTTCTAGGGAAGATGTAGGATGGAAACAGAAAAAGGTTAAAAATTAAAAAAAATACCAAAGAAAGTATAAGCAACTAGTCTCTTAGAAAATCAATTAAGAGTGAAAATATTAATGGCTTTCACAGATACAAGTGTGCATTTATTATCTCTGACAGCCTGCCTTTTATCATGGTATTAGTTTTCTCTCAGCTTTGTACATAGCATATATTCACTTTGAACAACCTTTCAGAAAACAGCTGGAGACAAATATTGTCAAAGAATTTGCAATAAACAGCAACCTTTCTTTTTTTGGAAAACACATTTTTGTTCCTATCATAACAGGCATTTTCCAAGTAACTTTTTCAAAAGCCAAGGTTGGGTTCAAGAGTCAGAAGGTTAAAAAAAAAATACTACTTGTACAAGTAGTGACATGACTTAGGATAATCTACAAAGCATAAGCACACACTGTCCACTGCAAAATCATTCAGAGAAGGCGCTGGGCTAACACCCTACAGAAAAAAAAAACCAAACAAAAACAACAATAACAACAACAACCAAAAAAACCCCAAAAAACAAAACAGAAAAAACCAACCCAAAAACCAACCCCAAAACCAACAAAAACCATTTACCTGCTTCACAGTTAAATATCATGTAAAAAAGATTGAAAAACATGCAAACCTTTTCTTTATAACTGAAAGCTGAATTTCACAGGAAAGATAGAATCAGGTTCTTGCTCCTGTAAGTTATATCCCAAACAAAAATTGCAAAACTAAATGAATAAAAACAGTTAAACCTGCAAAACTCAGCTGCAGAACACTAGATGCAGCTCAGCTGCACCTCCCGTGGGTTACAGGTCTTTGCAGCAGTAAAGAGGCTGAACTACTTGTGCCTCTGGATCTGATAGATGCTGCCTGTGCCAGCCCACCTTCAGCAGAAGATATTGAGAGGCCTTCATTTATTCGACTTAGGTGTCTTTAAAAAGAAAAATAAACACATGGGAACATTCATGGCTGCTGCAACTTGCTTACTTACTTACATTTAAGAATGGTTTCTAGGCCAAATATCTGTATCTGAAGAAACTCCTGTGTATAGCTCAGGAACTAGAAGAGGACTACTCTAAATACACAGTTTGCAAGTAGTGTTCATAGACTAAGAGACTTCAAATTTATGGATTGCACCAGCTGTCTAGTTCCCAAAAATCTGGGTGAGAAATCACCTTTTCTGCTCTAGAAATATAGCTAATTTGTGGTCTTTCACTTATTACCAAATGTACTTACTGTGCTTTTGAGGGCAGACAGAATCAGGTCTTGCTACCAATACTTTGTGGAAGATAACAATGGTTTCCATATCCAAACAAACAAGAATAGCAGGGTAAGTTTTGTGATATCTGAAGTGGCAAAATAATATAGAAGACAAAAGAGGATAACACAAATGCAGTTTTACTAACAACAGTTTTATTTTATGAAGGATGTTTCAGAAAATTTTGTTAGGACAGTGTATACACTGGAATTGCTCAGACACAGGTATCTACTTAAATGTAAGACCATACACATTTGAATCCAAATTCATCCTACTTCATCTGAGGCCTGTCAGTGGGCATCTAAATTAAGGGTTTCACCACTCTGCCTTTTGAGTATTTAAAAAGATAGCAGCAATGTCTGATTTACCTTTGAGGGCAACACTCATTTTCCATTGATTCTAGGGTAACAAGACTCTTTATTTAGGTGTGAAAGTTAAATTACCTAATGTGACACAGATTAATTCAGGTCATGTTCTTAAAACTCCACAATACCTTTCTCAGTAAAGGCAGTAAACAAAGTTGAATTTATACCACCATAAATTAAGCTTTCAGAAATTATTCTGTGTGAATGAGATCAGACTGTCTTTGTTCTCCTCCATCACAAATAACTGTCAGCACATTGCCGGCTCAAAAGATGTATAGTTTAATTTGAAACAGCATCATTTCAGCAACACGAAACAGCACTTTCCCATTATTAAGTATTTTCAGAGACAGCATGAGATTATCCATTCACATCCCTTACGAGAATTGCGTTGATCACATACCAGCAAATGTCTCCTCACTAAAGAAAATCAGAGTCCTGACATTTGAAAACTGTGCTTTGTAGATTATTTTGAATATCTGTTTGTTTCTATACCTCCTTTTATGGGCTTATAAATTTATCAGGCAGCCTACAGGTAGTTTTGATTAGAGATACAGAGCAATTTATATTTTTTAAATTATTAGAATACACTTCCTTTTGTCACCAAATATCAAGAAGAATAATCTTTAATGATCATTTAAGGTATTTATTTCCTGTTATTTCTTCTGTTCTGGAATATTCAGGCTAACTAGTTGATAATAATTTTATGACAGAAGATGACAGTATTTTCTTCCTGTTGAAAGCAACAACACAACATTCACTGAGGTCACCAAGACATCATGCCACTTATGGTCCAATCCTGAACAGCTCACAATTTACAGATTTGATCCATAATTCATGGTCCGTATTCCACATTGAGATATGGTATTTGAGACTGTAAGTCTCCAGACAGACTCTTCACTTGGAAAACAGCCCATTCCTCATGACATTTAAGCAAATCAGGTTTTAGTCTGAACCAAATCTATAAAGGAGTACAGAAGAAGAAATGAAAGCTTATGCCCTGACCATAGAACTGTTAGGATCCAGTACTTATCCTCTTGAAGAAAATTTATATGTAAATAAAAAGAAATAATTTTGTTAAATTACTAAGTCACTTAAATAAGTATCACAGCTTCTGATTACAAAATATTCTAACATATGGAATCCAACATATGGGCCACTTGCAAAAGGGATCATTTTTTTAACTTACAGAAATATTGATAACATGTTTTCATCCTTTATCTTGAACTGTGCACTTCAAATGTTTTCAGGAAATGCAGCATTATGTTCCAGTTAATGTATGTTTACGTTCATCAAATAAATAGTGTCTCTAATGCTAGTAATTGACTGTAGGATGGACAGGAGTTTGCTACCAGTTACACTATTTTGTTTCAACAGCAAATGAAACCATTTTTACAGTTCCAAAAAAATTCTGATTCATAACTGAGGCTTTACAAATCAGTTAACAATAACTTTATAAAATCTGAAAAGCAATTTCTATTTGAATTGCATTCTAGCACTAACAGAATAGTATTACACTGTCAAATGAGTCGTGCCATATATTTTATATAATTGAGGATCTTGTGCAGAAATTAAACTCTGGATCTGGCAAGTTCAAGCATAAATCTGATGAGGACTGAATGCCAGCTGCGTGCAAAAAGGGTGAAGGAACCAGTCTGACCATGATACTGAGGATCAGCTCCACAGACCTTGCTCTTGGAAAAAGCCCACTGGGAGAAACAGAGGCATTTAGATGTGCTCAGAGACTACAGATTTATCCCATTTGATAGAACTCTGAATGCCAAGACCTATGTGCATCTCCCCAAGGACAATGTCACTTACTTACAAAGTAAATAACTGAAATGTTTTCCTTGGTATTTACTTTTCTTATGCTTCCAAATATGATTTAGAGATAAGCATTTAAATAAAAACTGCCTTTTTAAAAAATACATTAGAATCTTAGCTGTGTTATAATTGGACAGTTCAAACAACAATACAGTAAAAATAATTACCAACATTTAACAGAGGGAGAGAAAGGAAGAAAAGAAGATAAAGTCCTGAAACTAGTGTTCATGAGTGTATTTATGAAAGTGTAAATGAAAGTGTCAGAACACTTTTCAGTACAATGTACCTAAACAGACATGCTTTTCAAAAACTTCAAACAATTCTCAAAGTTTATTGACAGTCTTAAACATTACTATATGGAGAAAGGGGAGGTTAAAGTTTGTGTTTGTGTAGTGACCATTCTTCTTCTGAATTCTTGTAACAGAAGAGAATTTTAAGAACAACTCTGTATACCCACAAAATCTTACCTTCAGCTGCCCTAAAACTTCTGACAGAGAAAAGCCTTTTTTATTTGTTCTGATTCTAGACTGTAAATCCTGGAAATAGAAAGTAAATGCTGAAATTTATTCTGTCAAGTACAAACTGTACAGACATCAATACTTTCTTTTAACATACAATCAAAAATGGCCGCAGAGAGAAAGCAATTTGAGAGAATGATAGTTGGAAACAAAAGTTTCACTAAAATGCCAATGTATATTAACTTGTTTAATATTTCTTTTAACATGGCAGTCCACCTAGCCAAAGGTGAAATACAGGTTTGAAGGGGAAAATACAGCTACTGCTAGTAAATGACAGGTAATTTACTGTGAGTGAGACCACAAATTATCAATGGCTTTATCATGGTGGAGGCCTGTTTTGCCATACTAATGACTGTCTAAAAAGAGGTACTTTTATCTAGGTTATAATGAGATATCTCAAGGATATGAAATGTACATATGGGAGGGACAAAACAGCTGGGTAAGACAGGAACATAATGGTAAGATTGGAAGAAAAAAGAACTCCTTTATATTAAAATTCAGCAAGGGTATCTGTGATCTCTGTGAAGAAACTCACTGCACGTTTGACACTGCCCAACGCTTACCACCCAAATAAATAACAATTACACACATATTTTAATATAATAAGCTCTGATTCCAGCTCCCACAAACCAATTGAAGCATATTTCAACACAATTCCACTTATAATAAAAAACAGATGGTCAAGGAAAAAGATGTCTCTTTGTGATCTGATATACACATCTGCAGACATTTACAATATGCATGCATTTCAAGAGAATGCTGAGCAAGTTAAATTGGGAAATGGGAATATTTTTCTTAATGGGCATGCTCAAACAAAGAACGTGATTTAAGAAAAAAATAAGCTGTGACAAAGATGCAACTATCCTATCAGGCCTATCTGTTTTCAAACAAATACCACATCACAGCATCATGTTAAAGAAACACTAGTCAGATAACTTTGGAAATAATCTGCTGCAGGGAAACATCACTCAAATGTGAGGTGGCTGAGGGTCAGGTGATTTTCAGATCTCTTCCCTCTCTGATGGAAGACCTGAGGTTAGCAATGGCTGTCCTTCAGAAATTCATTATACAGACAAGCAAAACATCCCACGGCAACACAGGGTTAGAGATTTATTTGAGATCTTCTAAATCTCAGATTGCATTTTATGCAGACATCAAAAATAAGCCATTGCCAATGGCATCACATAGCTGCACTGGTCCCAGGGAAATGATGCACAAAAATCAGCAGAGAAATGAGTTACAACAAAGACGGATGGAAGAGTCTCACTCAAAAAGAGAATATATTTGCAAAACCTCTAAGACAAGAGGTATAGAATAAAAGAGTTCAAGAAGTCAGTATGTTAACAACATTCAAAATTAGGTTGAGGCAGGTTAAAACTACACAAATTTAACCACTCATTTGAGGGATCTTGCTAGTTTCTTAGATTTCATCCCATTTCTTTTCCTCCATAGAATTTACTTCAGGCTTACAAAGGGTACCATATTGTCAGGAATGGAGAATTAAGACTTCTCTTTTGTGAAACATCAAACACAAATTTAAGTACCACATTTCTGACATGCGGGAACCATATCCTAGAATGAGATTTAATATCTGAGTCCATTCCAGTCCTGGACCTGTCTGCTCAAATTGTAAATAAGAAACTAGATTTACTTAAATGTTCTGTTTCCTCCCACTAAGGGGATGCTGAACAGCCCTAAATCTCAGCTTATGTTTATTTTGTACCACCATAGTGACCAGTGAGACATTGACAGAATGCATCAGTAAACTCATCCAAGGGGGCCAATAATGACCACTGGGAACAGGACCAGTTTGACAAGTATAATTTCATATAAACCATCATACAATCATCAGATGGTAAATACTTTCTGGAATTAACCACTTGGGCTGGAGTCAAACTGGTGAGATGGAGGTAAAAAGCTCTCTGTTGTATTACTAATCCCCTGAGCTATAGAGGCCCCAGCTGGTGCTTCTGCAAAGGTTCACACAGCTTTTTTCGAAAGGCCACAAAAATAGTTACAATATCTTTTTAAAGTAAACCAAATCAAAACAAACAAAAAAAACCCCTTCCACAGTTTCAAGAACAGTTACATTTTCTTAAAATAATCTCTCTGAAAGTAGCAGACTGTACACATTTTACAAGAATAAACAAACTTATCTAATATTTATCCACAAATTGGGAGTCAGAGATAATTAGTGCAAATTTCTGCTGACCAGCAGCATTTATTCTATAAACTTTGGGTATCCTAAGTGGTCCATCAGTGAACAACAGATATCCTCAATCTGTCTAATCTCTTCATGGGGCATGTTTTGTTTCCAGGCATGAATGCTACTTGGTGAAACTTCCCCTTCATAAGGAAGATAGAAAAGACTGGTGGAGGTGGCAAATAATATTTGGTTTAAGCTAGCAGGAGGAAGAGGAATACCAAGAAAGGCAAAAATTGTTTCAGCTGTCTTCTGAGGAAAGCTCACAATATCTTCAAACTTGACCAACTGATAATTTGTTGGCAGCAAGTCCCTGTTTATCCTCATTGCTGCTGCTGTGTTTGCTAGCCATAAATAAGACAACACAGAAATAGGATTTGAGTTAGAATTTGAAATTTCTTTTCTTAGTGATTCAAACTCAGAGGCATAGCCTTCATTTAAAATACATTTTTCTTTACCATTCTCCCCTTTAAACATTGCAGCCAAGTGTTGTGGAATATTTTTCAAGGAGTAAAGGCTCGGCTTATTTTTGTACAACATTGAATAGACCCATGCCCGTGGGTCCCTCACTACATATAATGCTCTCATTGATGGTCCCAAGATTTCCTGAAAGAAGGGAAGCTTTAATGTCCAGCTCCCACTGGTTAAACTAAGCACAGGTCGTGCATTAGGAAAATAGACAAGGTGTCTTCTCAGTTCCCTAATATATTCAGCATCTTTTTCTTGACTCCCCCTTGCCCTGCTTCTTTGCTCTAACAGGGATTCTCTCTTTTTGGACCATTTCTTTTTGTCTTTGCTTAATGCAGAATGCTGAGCAATTTTACTTCTGCTAGCTTCATATAAATGAATGTTTTGTAAATGCAACTTTGTGTCTTGAACTAGAGACTGGAGCCACCCTTGGATAAGACGAAAATTACCCTTCTGGACATCAGAAACCTTCCATTCACATGGATCTACAAAGGAATCAATTTCAAATTCAGTCTCAGGAATTTCAAGATAGGGTGTAGGTATCCTGATGTATAAGAAGTCACTGGTATTGAAAAACAGCTGTTTTAAAATTTCTGCACCAGAAGTGGGAAGTGAAGTAATGATAACATCTGGCAAAACGACGGGGTTTCCTTCTAATTGTTTGGCTTTATTGCCTTTATCACGTTCTAGCCTTGTCATGTCAGTGCTCCACTTTGCACAGATGGGCTGAGTACACATGCTCCACACATCTACCAATTCAATAAGCCACAGTGTAACAACCAGTATCAGGATCCAACACAACATTTTGCCAAAGGATATGTAAAACCGCCACTGAAAAGCCAGTATGACCAAACTGACACCCAAAATTAACCCTGCAATTATGTTCACTTTGAATCCAAATGGGAAAACTACTCTATTATTTTTCATATCTTTTTTCACAGATTCAGTACCAAGACCAAACTTGGTCACTTTATTTTCATAAACTACTTTAGCAAAACCACCAAATCCCAAGTAATCAAACCTTGCCTTTAAATTCTGATACTCAGTCACAACAGAGATGGTATTTTCAGTGTTGTTGACACTGAGCGAAATCTGAAATCCTGATTTTGCATTATCCATGAGTCTACAGTTAGAAACATTGACATATGGGCCATAGAAAAGGTAAACAATCCTTGTAAGCGTGTTTTTCATTGGAAAGGTAACATTTACAAACTGAGTCCATCGCTTTTTGAATTCAGCAGCTTGTTCAGCCTCCTGTATCCTAGCAATAGGACTACTCCCACGATGATCAAACCAAAACATCTTGTAGTGGGCATCCCACACATCCATCATAGCTCCATTGTACTTGTTCTTAAACTTATAGGGTATGTATTTAAAATCAATGTCAAGATTATGAAAAAAGGCACTGACTGAATTAACAGGAGAGTCTTCCTCCTTCTCGATATGGTCAACTACTAACAATGTCTGAGAATTTAAGAGCAGCAAAACGCGATACACACTTTTCAGTTTCATTGCTGATGTGTAAGCAGATACTGCCTCACCACTCACAAACATCATGTCACCAGCCTGGGAGGCTGTTATAATTTCTCCAGCTGCGTCTCCAACCTCATCACCAATCCACTTCAGCCACTGAGTGCACTCACCAAGTTGTCCTTCCCAAGGCTGGTTGCACTGGCTTGTAGGAGATGGAGCAAACACCAAGACATTGTTCAGGTGGCTGAGTTTAGGTCCATAAAGAGCCTCAGACACAAACACCTGTCCATTGGGAGCAAAAGTGAAGGAGTTCTGATCAGGATGTTCATGCCCCGGATTAAAACTTCTCCACCCATCAATCCATCCATAGGGTTGAAAGTGAACAATATCATAGACAGCACGTCCACCGAGTTTCCCAGACTTGAAGGATACAAAGGTGTTTGTCTGACTGGTTGGCAATCCAGCTCCGTAAGTAACAACTCCCCAGTTGGGAAACATATGCATTTTAGCAGTACCATAGCCCGGAGGTGGCCGAGGAGTGATTTCAGCATCATACCATATGAATTCAGTATGTAATGTACTCCACCTCTGTGCAGTGGATGGCACCATTGGACCATCCTTGGGTCTGTGTTTTCTAATTTGCTGTGCCAGCCAGTTACCAGCTCCATTCTTCATGATGAACTTATCCAAGAAAACCAGTTGGCTCTCAGGACCATAAAACCAGTTGTAATTAGAATCTGCAACACCCACAGTCCTCTGGAAACCTGGCAATAGGGTGGCATAGTAAAACCAAAAGTGCATTTTCAGCCAGTTATTCTCCAAGTTGTTAATACCAAAGTGGCGCTGGGCCAGGAAAACATACTGGGTTACTGACTTGGCTGTGTAACTCCCATAAGCTACTCCCTCATCCAGAGACCCATCTACAATATGATTGAGGAGAAACATTGTTTTCTCCATCACATCAACAACAGTGTGTTTCCAAATATTCGCCTGAGATCCTTTGTCTACTCCAGCAACTAAAGCCCCAATAAGCAAAGCAAGCATATTGGTTGTTTGGTGATTATGGAGAAGCTGCTTTCCCCAGGAACGAACCTTGGAGTACTCATACATTTCCTCGCTTACAGACCATATCTTCTCCAAGTATTTTTGCCTTCTCTCATTTTCCAGTGAATTATACAAGAAGTCAAAAGCAGTGGCAAATCCTGTCAGGGAGTGACCGAGCGGCACTTCATCTCCAGGAGCATTCTCAACCAACCAGTTTTTGTAGCCAGCCATTCTATCCATATATTCTAGGGCAAAATCAAATGCAGCTTTATCTTCGGGGCACAGCAAACAGTAGAACGCAAGAGGGGGCAGGTTGTTACCATAAATCTCATTCCACTTGGCCGCAAAATCAATGTGCTTGGGTGGAGGTAGGTAGTATAAAGGGTTGGACAGCATAACCATCACCGCACTTCTGATGGCTCTGAAGAGATGCAAATGGCTTGTACGAGCCTTTTGCCTCAGTGCCTGAACATCCTGAGCGTCGAAATACAAGCTTGGATGAAGAACTGTTCTTTTCAGCTTCTGCTCCGCACCAAGACCTTCAAGTTGCTGTTTTTCATATTGATCTACATTTTCTATGAAAGTCACCCAATCAGAGTAATTGCTTACAGATTCTTCGAAAGTGAAGACATCAAACACCATTAATGCTAGAAATAGAGTATGCCCCGTGAACATCAGAGCCATGATCCATTAGGCAGCTCCTCTTCCCCAGACATACATTTCTTCAAAAAACAGTGTTCAGATATCAAACTTTCATCCAGTTTGTTAAAAAAATAATATCTTAAGGCATATTTTTATGAGAAAAGACTTATTGTACACTGTGCATTACAACAAAGGCTCAGACTACTTGCAATCTGAGATATAACATTGAAATGACAAGGCTCTTGAAAAATTAAATCTCAGGTGCCTTGTCTGTTCACACTTCTCTCAAATACAACACTACAATCATAAGCACTAAAATCAGGGAAAAAGTAAAATCTCTACGATATGCATATAAAGCACAGATCGACTGCACAGTAACAGACTGAAACACTATCTCTTGGTAACTTGAAAAGCATGATCTAAAAAGGGAATTGGTGTAATATGTTTGCTTTTTTAAAAAGCTTTCAATGAGGCCAAATTCCACTTTTAGAGCTGACAAAAACTCCACTGATCACAAAATGATATAATTTATTCCAAACAATGTGTTATATTTGATAAAATAGGGAATATACAACACTTGGAAAATAGACTCCAAAACTGAAGTTACTGTCTTCAGTCTTTGCCTTTTTTCAATTTTCTTATACACTCTTTCCATCTTTCTCTTTTGGGATTCATGGAGGCATGGGAAGGAAAACAATAATAAAAAAAAATCAACATAGATCCTCCATTAAATCCTTTTGATGAAACTGCAATGCTTTTAACCACTATTCCTTTCTGTTTGTGAAAGATGCGTCTGAATTACGAGTCATATTGACATATTTTCAAGTCTTTTTAATCTTTTCTTCAGCTGGTGATGCCCAAATTTGGCCTCGATGATTCAAAAAATCCTGCTCTTTCCATTATGATGCAAA
This sequence comes from Ploceus nigricollis, assembly GCA_013399945.1. Classification (NCBI taxonomy): domain Eukaryota; kingdom Metazoa; phylum Chordata; class Aves; order Passeriformes; family Ploceidae; genus Ploceus; species Ploceus nigricollis. Next base: position 132,659 of record VXBC01009551.1, read on the forward strand.
AGGAAAACATGTGTAAGAGGCAGAAAGCCAATACTTTCTTGTAAGAAGAGTAGTTTCAGGTTTCCTTTCACTTCGCATGTACGTTCTTTCTGTGGAAAGAGAAACAAAAGTTCTCTGAAGCTGTGTAGATGTCAGAACATATTTAAAGTACTTTGGTTAACAAACTGCTGCTAAGTTTACAGGAAAGATGAGTTAATTCACCTTTTCTTTTAAGGAAATCAAGAAATAAAAGAAGGAGCATTTTCAAAGTTCCACAAAATTTACCCCTGGCAAAAGAGCAATTAAGATTGGCTATTCAAGCTCGCTCACCATTTCCAGCGTGAACATGCGGTCCCAGGAAATATTTTCCAGCTACGCTACCAGGAGCTACTCATGGAAATAAATCTGACACACGCCACCGAAACTCAATTCAGCTCGAATTAAAATAAAAGCACACGCGTATTTATACCTCGCGAGCGGCTCTGCGGGCGGAAGGGCGGCGGGAAGCAGGAATCCCGGCAGCCCGGACCGACCCGG
>VXBC01009551.1:135472-155741 GCA_013399945.1 Ploceus nigricollis
AAAAAAAAAAAAAACCAAAAAACCAAAAAACCACAAAAACCCAATCAAAAAATAGCACAAAACTCAAGTTCAGACAAAACCAAAAACCAATAGTGGTAAATCTAGTGTTTTCTTTTTTTTTTTTTTTTTCTGTTGGTAGTTTTCAACAGTCAGAAGAGACACATAGTAACTATACTATAACTCAAGAACAAAAACAAAAATTTGGATACAGCTGGTATCAAGGATAAACAGTTAAGTGAAGCAAACTTCAAAGGAACTGGATTTAGGTAAGTAGAAATAGTGGCTCTCATTTGTAACCAACTCTTTTGCTCAAAATGAGTCTGAATTATACTGGCATTCTGCCTTACCTTTTGCATAATGCATATTTGAAGAGTGGTCACTAAAATCAGAGTCACTTTCAGAACAACTGTTAATTGTGAAAGTAACTATTAAAAGTTACCATTTACATTTTTATTTGTAGAGACACTGACCATCTGGGAACAAATTACATTATATTACTACATTTTCAAATATTCTTCATAACTATGAAAAGGTGAAAAGCAAGACTTATGGGCTATCAGGAAGAAAAAGAGAAATAAGTTTTGAGTCATGGGTAAGTGACCTCACTGTCACATCAATTTCTTAATGCTAGAAATCATGGGTCATTGTTGGTGATACGCTGTGCTGTACTGATTCAGGGATAGCATTCTGCGCTGCTACCAAGATCAGCCATCTGAATGATCTTGAAAATGCTAGTAGTGCTATTTTCCTTGATTACAGGCCAAGTGCTAACAGATGGAAGTGAAGGGTAGAACAGTCAGCTGGACTGCAACAAAATACTTGCCAGTGTCAAATAGAATAATAATTCAGAAGTTCATGCATGAATGAGGTGCTGCTGTCAAATATGAGACATTAATCAAGATTCACAAAAAGAGCCAGATATTTAGAAAGGATCTGGATTGAGATAATTAGGTTCCAGTGGTGGTGAACTCTTGAAACTTCTAACTCAAGTAGCTCAAGTACATAAATTCCTAAGTTTAAAGTAGAAGTTTTATTTCAGAGGCATCACAAGTTTGGGTGAGAGTTCTTGACCACCCAGAAGTCCTTCTATATTGGTGGGGCTTGGTGCATATTTCATTACTCAATCTTTTTATAAATGGAAAGATAGACTTTTCTGAATCAAAATCTACTCGAAGACCTAATTCACTGTGAATTCTGGAAACACTCATTCACAGTTCCTTCTTTTACAACAGCAAATGAAAAGATATTGGAAAATAATGCAGTGGTGATGAGGATCCACTTTAACGCATTCGTCTGTTGTCAGACTTTCACAAAGAAAACATGGTAAATGGACTTTTCCCCTTTAAGGATGATAACCACAATCTCTCAACTCTGAAATGACCTAATCTCTTGTCTGTTTCAGCAAACAGGTTCTTTTTGTTTCAAACTAGGGGCATCCTGTGAAATCATGTCACCTTTCAATAATGTAATCACACATAGAAACTTGCACACATTGTGCAAGTATGCACAATTGAATTAAATTAGAGGGAAGAAGTTAGACCCTCTGCCACCCAAGAATAGCTCACATGTTTTACAATGAACAGGTATTGGAACAAAATGTATACCACATTCTCAGAGAAAGGAACATTCTTCCAAATTGTGTCTCTTGCTTGACTATGAATGACACTTGTTTTTGCAATATCCAGGTCCATTTCCTCTTTGTATAACCCCACCTGACAGGAACAAATGCAAACTCCACATTATGAGACCACTAGTATTGGAGGGAGAAATCTGATGTTACTGATGAATATGTGACAAATAAAGGGGATGAAGGATTAAGTATATAAACAATTGATATCAAAGTTTCTGTCTTTTGGGGATCAAGTGTTTTCAGGGAAACTGGAAAGTAGACTACATGGAAAAGAGAGCATGTGGTGATACTCTTTATTTTTTGTAATATATTACTATTTTATTTAAGATTTTTTTTTTTTTTTTTGCATTTAGGAATGGTAACTAGCTATAAGCAATAGCAACAAAACACAAAAAGGCAGGCAAGAATATCCTGGTTTTATTGAAACTGAAAATTAACATGTTTATCGCATCGCGCAAACAAAGTATAAAAGTGACATGTTTTTCCATATTGCAAATACTCTTGTCAGTGCAGTTCTCCATCACTGTATGACTGGAGAGGCTGAAAAGTGCCCGGTGTCACTGTCAGCAGAGAGGAGGATGGAGCAACTGCCAAAAGCTGTGGTGCTGCACTCCTCCTCTGTCCCAGCTGTGTGCTCCTGCCAGCCCCTTTGTGTCCAAGCAGTAGGCAGTCTCTTTGGTACAGAATTGGTACTGCAGACTCAACAGGATAGCAGTTTTAGGCCAGCTTAAGTAGATGCTAAACTGCCCCTTACAAATGTCAGCTGCACACAGTGGTAATTTTAAATCCATTTGTGAGTACCTCAGATGCCACATATGAAGCAAATGGGACTATTTGTACTTTATTAGCATTTTAATCAAACAATCTTCAGTGGAAGTGGTTTAAAAGCTTCAGCGATGATGATGTGTACAGTGGTGGGATCTTGAGAAGGTTCTCAGCAGTTGGTCAGAACAGCACAAAGCCAAATTCTTAGGCTATCAAATTCATTGAAATAACATCTGTGCAGATCTACATCAAAGCAAATGTTTCACTATGAAAACTCATCAGCAGGCAGTGAAAGAAGATTAATGCCACAAGTGTTGTATTTGTGGAAGCACTTAAGTATTCAAGGCTTATTGATTGTGTTTTTCAACTTGCTAGATATTGACATATTAAGTACAGTATATAGGTAAATTAATCATAATACAAAAGCCAAAAGATTGGAGAGGGAAGAGCCTCCTTTTCATTGACCTAGTGTCTTGACAATGTATGAAGTTCTTGACATTTAATTCTCCACTGCCAAAGAAAACCCAGAAAAACAAACCAACATTAAAAACTCAACACTAAGTTTACCAGGCATTAAGTTTTGAACCTTAATGTGGTACATTCACCAGACATGTGCATGATCAAATATATGCTACAATCTAGATCAGAGAAAAACTTAACAGTAGAATCTTCTGAGGTAGATAAGGTTTATATAATATTGCTCTAAATAGGGTTCTACCCTTGTAATGCAGGTAGAGGTCACATGTGAAGAATCAATGCATGGAGGCATACCTCTCCGTTGATTTTGGCATCAAAGTAGCAAATACTGGTATCAAACCCCATTTTTTTCATTCATTTCAGCAGAAATATCTCAGCTGTAGTTTTGTTATCCTAATATAAACCCCATTGATGATGTGCATGCCTTTCTACTGACTTCATAAGCTCTGTATTTGAGCCTGAATCCCAGTACCCCATCACTGGGGTCCTTTCACCAGCAGTTATTAATTCAGTATTCTTACTCACTAGCAACCATAAATTAGCCCAAAGATATTTTTAAATATATTTTCCAACCCATGAGGAATATATATGAAAAATGTTCTTACTGGACAAGTGGAACCTGCAGCGGCAGCAATTAAATCATAAGACTGAAAACAAAAACTCTTATGATCTACACTATTGTCTCCAAATTTTATGATTAAGGAGATACTAAATTACACATTATAGTTAAAAGGTACAACTACAAATCTTAACTAAGCATATTTTTTGTAGTTCTATTCATTATACTAATGTACAGGCTTATATTTAGCAGCTTTAGAAGCGTTAGAAAACAGGAAAGCTACAGATTACAGCCCATTTGGGTATGCTCGGGTTGGCAGCAGTGATTAATAGTATCTCCTGGGTTTGCTTTTTATAACTTAAACAATATTTAAGACAGATATTAAGATGATTTACGTCACAAAGAACTCAAACACTGTATTTACTTGAACAAAGTGTAGTATATTATAAGGGATGTCAGACGAAGTAGCATGTATTAGTTCAGTCATTATCACAGGGAAACAGACAAAGTCTCAGGTTAAAATGGGGTATCTCAGTATGCAGCACAGCACCCTGAATTCAAATTATACTTAACCCGTTCTGCCTAAATATCCTAAGTAATTTTATGTCAATAACGGCCACATTCATCCACTTCAGTGGGATATCTTACTTTACACAGTCCTATGAGAGTTAATAAAATTACTATGAAGTACTACTTAATGGAAAAGTGTGTTTCTACAAGAATGTTAACACTGATGAGGTGATCTGCCACTCTTGTCATACCTGGCTGACTATTCCCATCTCCCCCTTTTCCAAGCATTAGATAGCTGTAATGAACCAGGTAAGGGGACTGGTTTTGCAAAAATCTTACCTGATAAAATAACTACTAGTTTTCAGCTAGAAAATCTCCCTCAGTTCAGTTCACCTGGCATAGAAAATAACATATCTGAAGGTAGGCAGTAGTAAAGAACACATCTTTGGAGATTACTTTAAGGTAAACTATTTTGTAACTTCGTTGAATCCTTCCACTCTTAATTCTGATGTTTTGCTCTGTAGGAGGAGAGGTCTAGAGTGCTAAATATTTTTAATCATCCAAGGGAACATGACAAATTTGAGTGTCAGGCATATAAAAATATTGAAAACATATACTATTAAACCTTTGAAGTAAGAGCTCATTGTTGCAAATACTTTTCTAAGTTATTGTAAAAATTACATTCTCAATTCTTAGTGTTACCAGTCAATTTTAACATTTGTTTTGCTAAATGTTAAGTAGATTGTAACTGGGCTTCTTTGAGTCATGTTAGGAAAGTAGTGCAGAAATATTAACATCATACCAATATACCAGTACATATACCAGTGACTTAGGCTGGATTATAGACAGCACAGTGACTCTCACAACCTAGAACACAGGATTTGCATTAAATTCCTTTGGATTTTGCCCAGATCTTTCAAGCACTAAATTTTAGGAAGTTTCCACTTTTTTTGCCATTTTCCCTGCTAATGTATTTTGGCTTGTAGATTTGTTTTAATGTATCATTTCCATCTGTTATTATAAGTGCCTTTGTTATGTTTTTTTAACTTGTTAATGCTGCCAGAGAGGCCGATTATGTCGACATGACACTGTGCACCTCTGCACACAGGTACCCAAGCCAGTTTTAACGAGCCTAGCTAACTGGAATAGATAACATGCTCTATAAATGAGGCTGTTCCTCCTGGGATCTAAGCTGACACATCAAAAATTTGCCTGAATATTACTTCAGGGCAGTGGATGGTTCTTAGCTGACCCATATTAAAGAGAAGACTCTTATTTAAATTTGGGAGGATAAAGTTAGCATGCAAGTTAATCGGCCTATAGATCCCTACATAGAGAGCTCACACTGGAGGGTTTATATATTAATAGCAGGAGGAATGAAATGATCAGATAGCTGAAACCTGAAGCTTGAACTTTAATGATATATGAGTTTTACATTATTAACAGTGTTTGTAATTAAGACTGGAAGAGTTTTTCAAAGTGTATGATGGATTAGCTGTAATTGAAGTCTTTAATTAAGACCAGATGTACTTTTCAAAAGATATTGTCAAATTTGATGCTAAAAGAACTATCAAGAGAAATTCAAAGGTCTTAAAATATGAATTTTTCATCACATCAGACTTTCTTTTACAACATTCATTCATCTAGAAAAGTGGAAAAATACAGTGGACATTTATAAAGGTCATATAAATAGGTTTCTTATAATGGCAATTGAATTGCTTTCTGTTCTGCCAACATAACTGGTTTGGGAAGCAGCTCAAGACCTCTCAGGAACATAAGACAAAAAATAATTTTGGCACTTCTAAGTGTGGGGAGGCAAGTCTGGCAGTAAAAGAAGACACAGGGAGAAGAAGTAGGGCTGAAATGTGACAACAGAATTTCATGTCAGTCTTACTGCCTCTTTTCTCCTGCCCTGCTTCTGCATAGCAGTAACTCCTAGCTCATACACACTGATCTTATATTAGCCAACCAAAATGTCTTTCCAGACATGTAGCATAGCTACAGGAAGAACATAATTAAAGATCTACTTAAAGAAGATCATTAAACTATGGATATTTTCCTGTCCATTTCAATTTTACTGCCTAAGCATCTGCCTCTACTTCCAGTGCCTGAAGTTGGCCTTGACGATGTGATTCATTGATCTGTCTTGGGCTTATTCAGAATCCCACCTTAGTAACCATTATGAGGGCAGTATAACTTCAACAATTCATTTGTTGCATAAAGACTTTGTTTTGTTTAGGGGGCTTTATGAAGTGACGAACTTCATATGGAGGTGGTGTATGTCAACTGACAAAACTTTTTTTCATAATACATACAATAGGTATCCTTGGCACATGTGAACAGTATTATTTTGACTCACAGGACTGAAATATTTACAGAAAGATAAATGCACTCGAGTGCTTTCTAAATAGCACTACTGAAAAGCAATAAATGTAAGAACAAAAAATATTCATCCATTTAACATGAGATACTTGCCATCAAAAATGCTTCAAATAAAAATTCAGCAGTTAGCACATTTCCAGAATTTCTTCATTTCCAGAAGACATGGCAGTTGATGGATTTCTTTTCTATCTAATTGTCAACAAAAATGGAGCCCTCAGTTTCAAATATTTTTCCCCCTTTGCTTTTCTAGCAAAAAATCTATCCTCGGATCATTTGTAATATATTTACAATCATAAGAGCAGCAAGCAAACAAATATACAGGCCCGTCAAAAACCAAGATGAGTTTGATTGCATCTCCTGAACTACGCCTCTCCCACAAACATGGGATTACCTCTGGCAGCCAGGAAGACTCTATAGCCTTCCTTCTTCTTCACAAATCCACATTGTTTTGCAATATGCCCAGAAAACTATCCAGGTTCCAGCTACTACAGCCCAGAGCTCATTAGGCTTGTGACAGATAGGCACTGCTGCTGCCTGGAATTGCAAAGAAATTACTGAGACTTGTTCAAAATTTTCCTGACACTTCTCTGTAGAAGTAAATGATTTATTGATATCACTGATTGGTGGGATCGAAATATTTGAGGTAACATATCAAATCTTTTGGAACTGCAACAATAACTGAGCAAATTTCTAGTCATCTTAGCACTTATATTCCTCATCCCCTTGGCAGTTCACTTGTCAGGAGCAAGGTGCCCAACCTTCTCTTAACCTCTGATTCCTTAGCAACCTAATGAATAAGAAAATAAAATATTTCAGTCTGCTGTTAAATTAGCATGAGTGCTTTGAATATAGTAGAAAATAGCACAAACCTCTTGAAGCAGTTTTTCTATCTTTGTTCTGCCACAGAATAAGCCTTTTTTTTTAGGCTTCAACACATTAGGTTGCCTGGGAACATCAAAAAGGACAAATTAAATAAAAATATGTATTATTTCCATAATCCAAACACATATTACTAAAAATATCAAAAAATCAAAAGACATTCCTTCAAAATATAAAGCATAGAACCATAGTCAGAAAAAGAAAATTATCAAAAGTTACATATTTAATTATGTCAAACAGTAAACAATTTTAAAATTTCAAAGAAAATTTAGCTTTCGTTTTAAACTGAAAAGCTTTCCTCAAACCTTGATGTATTAAAATTCCTTTCTGTGTCCAAAGGCCTGGTCTAAAAAAGGAACAAAAAAAGCAAATAGGAAAGGGTGCTGACAGATATGTCTCCTAAGTCATCTGTCTTAGAATATGTTAAACAGTATACAATAAACACCTCTTTTGATCTGTTGAAGAAGCCTAGGTAACAAGTTGAGCTAGATATGTGGGTTTAGATGGAGATTAATCCAATATCTGATTCCCAGTCCGGCACTATCTGAAATCTGAAATCGGGAAGAATTTATTGTCTACTTCTCAGATGTTAAATTAACCCCTTGGTCATTAACAGTGAAGCAAATCAATGTCTATTTCAATCTTGTGATATTACCATTTGAGATGTACAACATCCTTTTAGAAAAAACATAAAAGATTCAAAATATGTGTAAAGATACAAGCTAGTCTATAGCAGTGGGATTTCTGTAGCGTCAGAGATTTGGTAAAATAATGCAGTTCATCAGTCATACACAGTGCAATATTTTAAAGGTTTTCTTGACATGCTGCAGCAAATTTATTTTACAAATGGAATAGTAAGAGAAATATCCTGCCATAAAAGTAGTTTGTTTTCATCCTAACAATAACATGAGACTGCAGTAAAAAGAAATAAAATCGTGGTGATGTAATGTGTGACCATCATCATTATTATTTTCAAACACAGCTTTATTTGGGGCTGTGAGATTTGCTAAGTACCCTTCAGTGACAGCTCTATAAACCCATATGAAAAATAGGCAGGAAAAAAAGAGGGTAAAAATGTTGGAAAGAATTCTTTAATAAAAATGCTGAATTGTAGGAGAGACTACAGTAAAAGTCAGTTATCACATATACAACAAAGCTGTATGCAGTTAAATGTATCATTTGATTGCTTTAAATATAGGACATTTTTGTTCACAAGAGTGTAGGTGGCAAATCTCCATTACCTGTGGATTTTTTTTGATTCAAATTGAGGGGCAAGGGTAAATCATAGTTTTCTCAGTATGTGTGAAATAAAAAAAAAAAAACAAACGAAAACAAACCACCAAACCAAAAGCTAAACCATCAGCCTTCTTCATAGGCAAGTTTCTCTGCTTTTCAAGTGGAGTACCACTGGGAGAAAGAAAAGTAAGGTAGCATATTCTTCTGAAACAGAAGAACCTCAAATAATCAACAAAATATTGTTGTTCATTACATTGTCATTACAAGTCATTACATTGACTTGTCCAGTCAGCTGTCTGAAGAGCACTTCTGTATTTTTTATTCTGAAATTCCAACCAAAGGGCAGAAGCAGAGAGTTTGCTATGATGTTTTAAAAGTGAATTGCATTGGCTTTCCTGAAGTGGAGCTTGTTTCCACCTATGTGGAGGCTCTGATGTGGCTGGAGCTTTGTCTTAGTAAGCATTTATTAACTGCACTGCAGTTTTGTAGTGGACTTTGAAGCATTCTAATTTAACATAGTAATTAATCCAGTTCAGTCTATTATTGAAATGAGGAGTGAATTTCCAGAGGATTTGTAATGTGTGGAGATTAGGGCACAAAGCCAAGTTCCTTTCTTCCTGAAGATGGATACTTTTGAGAGATAGCATTTCTCTATCCTTCATAGCAAATCTGCAAGCAGATGTTGAAGAAATTGCAGGCAATTTTATAATTATTTTTGCACACAACTGCTTTCTGGAAAGATATGTCCAAATATGTATATCAAAATTTTCCCCCTACATTTTACTCTAGAACCAAATGTGGCCTGCTGCTCCAAAATGACTTCTGAAGTATCCCAGATAAGATATGGTCATACATCAAAATGAAGAGACTAAAATAATCACTTTCAAGAAAACAAAATCAACAATAAAAGAGTGGTCACTATATATATGTGTATATATATTTAAATTACTTCACCAAGACATAAACTGGTGCACACAGATTTTCGTACTTTATTCCTCCCATATGGTTTCTCTGTCAAACTAATTATTCTATTGTTTCTTTAAAAATTTCCCAGTCTTGTTTATACATTTGGTAATAGATGTCTGAAATGTTCCCCATAATGCTGGATTCTTAGGAGAGGGTACCTCAGAGCTGTCTGTCTAGAGGTTGGGATCTGCATTCAGACAACAGTAAGCACAAGAACAAAACGATGGCATTAACAAGCATGAGGAGAAAGGTATCAGATGCTGACAAAATGTTCCATTTTACAATTAATGTATTTTAAGGTTTCCTCTTGCATGGAATGAGTTTGTTCTTTCCTTCCCCCTCTACCCCTGGCACTAGAGAGAAAAAACATGCTGTGGCATGGTGTGGGGATAAAGTAGTTTTTATTCCAATTTCATAGCTCTTACCTAACCCTGTTGTCTTCTGTTCCTCAAGGGTCCTATTTTCCAACATCATAACGTCTGCTTTTTGTTTCTTGACCTTGCACTCTCCCACTTTCCCTCTTTCCCTCCAGGCTATTCATTTATTTCCATTCCACTTCCTCCTCCTCAGCAGGACATCAGCAGGGGAAAGTGCAGGTTAAGCAGAAGGCAGAAGCTCTGTGTTTGTAGTCTTGATTTTTATTTGGCATTCCAGACAAACTTCTGTCTTCACTCCTCTTACTACAGAAGCTAAGTGCTATGCAGTTTCAACTTAATATATGAAAAATCCATTTTTTACAATCATTCTTTTGCTCCTGTGTTTCCCCTGACCCCTGTAAACTTAGTCCAACCTTTTAATTCTCATGTGAAAGGACACAATAATCATACTAGACAGAGAGCACTGTCTCAGCCATTGTGAATTCATTTTCTTTGTTCAAAAGAAAGGAAATGGTAGAGTTTTGTAATGGACTTTTTTAGCATCAACTGGTTTTTTTTCCTTCTTTTAAAGAAAATAGGCTCTTTTAGCTTAAAATTCACCCAAAACACTCAGCTTGAGGCAGACTCCTCCCATAGACACCTTTTGGTGTGGATGTTTAAGTTCAGTGATTATGACAAAGTGCAGATAGAGTTTTATAGAAACTGTAACCTCACAACAGTTAAATACAATGGAGATGTAAATGTTTTAGTGTAATGAATTAATTTGAACTTTTTTCCACTATTCTTTTTCCACAGATTATTGCATATTACTTTAGGGTCCTCCAGCTTCAATAGCTGTAGGGATAAAGCTGAGATGTGATTGATTTTTACTTGGCTTTTTTTGCTTTTTAAAATGTGGAAAAGACAAGGGAAAAAAACCAGCCCAAACCCTCCCCCCCCCCCCAAAAAAAGCACACAAAAAAACCCAATGGCCCCCCCAAAAAGCATGTTCCAAACCAGTTATAGACCAACTTTTGCTCATTGTAAGGGGATTGATTTCTACCTCACAACATCTAATGATAGAATAAGTAATTTATTTCAGACTGTTGTGAAGTTATAGTTGTTAGTGACCATAACATATGTTCCAGTGTACTTGTTATGCATTATCAAGTTCCTGTCCTAATTTTTTGCTCCTATAGGTACAAGTAAAGGAACTGTATTTAATAAATTATTTCATAAACTGGGAGAATAAAACTGAAAATTACATGATAAATCAGATGAAAGGTTAAACTAAACATTAAACTATCTTTCTTCCACGTCTTCCATTAACCTGGCTGAATACTTTGTCCCTTGTTCCAAGGTAAATACGTATCTGACAAAGCAACATTTTCAGAATTTTTGATTCAATTTACAGTCCTGAATGAAAGGAAGATGATAAGCATAAACTTAACTGTTTACCAATGCTTTTTACAACAAAATCTTTCTTTCTAAAAATTTGGGAACTGCTTGGAAAAACTTTTCTTGATATAACAGAAATAATTTATAGCTGAGAATTTATGTCTCAAGCTGTTGTTAATTGGTTGATCAATTGATTTTTAAACAAGAAAGGGGAAGCTTTTACTTAGTACGCAATAACTATTAAAATTGAAATAGTCTATGTCAAAATAGTGCATCATATTTATATTTAAATCTGCATGTTTGAGAGGCGGGTGGATGCTCAAAATGCAATCAAGTTATTAATTTGAAACCCGTGAGAACACCTAGAGATACATAGAAAAAAACACCCCCACTTTTAAAATGCAAACATTTTGTACCATATTCCTTAAGAATAATAAATATTAGTAGGCATCTATAAATGAGGTGTCTTTGGACATCCATTGTGTGGTTAGTTGGTTATGAGTCAGATATAAACATCAAATTTTCAAAATCTTGCTCACAGGGGAATCAGGAACTCCCTAATTGAAGATGAATGTCTACAACCCTTAGTCAGCTTTAGAAATTGCAAGATCAGATGTATGTTCCAAATGACTAGCACTACATCATGTTGGCAGTGCTGGTAGGAAATTTATGTTTATGACAGTTCTTGTTGACTGTATATCTCGGTTTCTTCAAGAACTCTGGAAAACCAGCCTTGCTCCTAACATTGCCATTGAGGAATCAAATGTCCTGGCATGTCAGGAGCACTCACTTTGTGTGGTCAGGCAGCCAAACCAGCAGGAATATTCCCCACTCATACGTATGACAATCACTGGCAATGTCCGTGACACATCCCTAGAAATGCATTCCCAAGTAGCTACAGGAAAAGGAAGCCTGGGTATCCAAGGATCTTTTCCCAGATCAATCATCTTAGCTTTGCCCTTTTCCTATGCCCTTTAGCTTCCCTGTGACAGAACAGCAAAATTCAATTTTGCCTGCCCTGCTGAGAATTCACAGTCTGCTCTGAGTGCTAAGCACATTCATGAAGAATAGCACCAAAGTATTGAACCAGTGCATAATGAGTCTTTCTAATCATGCCCTTGCCCTTCATTTCCAATAGTCAACAGCTCTCAGCAGTGTGAAGTGTGAGGTGTACAAACACATGAAGAGCTTTCCATAATTTATTTGTGTTTGCTGTGAATAAAAAAAATAATGTGGCGTCTCCATGGCAAACAGATATTGCCCTTTTTCATTAGTAAAGTATTTCCAAAAGGTTAATTAAACAAAAAGAAAATGCAGTTCAGCATTTAGACACTGTATTAATACATTAATTATGTCTTAATGATCAGGGTCTGTAGCATTTCTGGGGGATTAATGACCATCTGGGAGAATTCATAGCCCAAGTCTTTTCCACAAGTCATTTATTCCATCTATTTGTTTATTTTCTAATAAATGATCCAGAGTCAAGGACGTTACTGATAGGTCACTTGTATAAAAATGAATTGTAATAACAAAAGCCCCCACCTTGTTATGTTTTTATTATGGAATGTTTATCCAAAGCAAAATATATACTGTCTCTTTAGCAATGCTACTTCTTCTGACAGCGAATATTTAAAATGGTAGAAAGGCAATTACATAGATAAATTTTGAAACTCATTTTTGTTGTCACATAAAGAAGACTGTAAAACTTTTTTTCTTCCTGCTCACTCTGAGAAAAAGTGGGGAAAAAAGTCAAAATCTACTCTTGATTTTTTTGCAATAAACCATCTTGTCCTTTTATGTAGGTAGAAATAATTCAAAAAGCTAAAATTCATAAACTCATTAACAAAATTAAGTCACCTGTGAAAACAAACAAGAAAAAAATCCATCTACATATCTCTCCAAATTACTTTTGTTTCCAGTTGGCTATCCTGCAAACACATCCTGTAATATGAAAATCCTGTAATATGAAAATCAATTATATGCACAAATATCAAGCTGCAGTCTTTACTGAGAGCTCTGGGGTCACAAGTCCACTATCAGAAAGTTATATCAAATGGAAAGGAAGGCAAAGCAGCATTCACTGTCAAAAAATTACCAATCTGATAAACATTTGTCAGAGACACTATTCCTCACTATTCCTCACTATTCCTCACCCCAAGTCATCTTGTCAATTTGTAATTTCAGCCTTCTTAGGTAAAAAGCTAACATGATTATTTTTCCAAAATTTAGTCTTATCATCATCACAAAATTTTGTTGAAATTACTTAGATTTTGAATCTTATGTGATGGTGGGTAGGATCAAGAGGCTTAATGTTTCCTTGATAAATGAAAACAACAGTATATTTTGAGGGTTTTTATCATGCTGGTAGTACAAAAACTACATTTATTTGCAGATATAAAACTCAATATAACATTGCATCTTAAGAACACCATTTCATAATGCTTTGATGCTTTTTTTTTAAATTTATTTTTAATCTTACATAATCCTTAATTATTACATAGAGCTTTACATTCTCACTTTCCAGAGACTGTACTGTACTAACTTCCCACTCATTTCTGGAGGTAAATCTGTGCAACTGTTTTCCTCTGTAGTTATATGTGGCTTAGGACCTGTCTTTCCCCCTCCTGCCATGTTTTTGAGGCTGTGTCTGCATCATGACAGCAGGGATTTCTGAGCTTTCCTGTGGCAGCTGCAAAAGTGAAAGCTTGAAGTAGTAGCAAGATGGTGGGATTTCTAAGGCTGTGTTTATTTGGTTCAGCATAGGGCCATGCAAACAAGGCTTTTTCAACTTTCACAACTGAGCTGTCTGTCTTCACTGACCCTGTGGATGTCATGATTTGGGAACCTCTGCCACCAGGAACTGTTCCCTAATGCAGACTTGGCAATAGCCATTCCTATTAGGTAAGAAGATTCAATGATATTTAGATTTTTATGTAAATTCAGCTGATAACAATGGACTCAAAAATGTCCAGATACTTAATATTTGATTAACTATTGTTTAATAATTAACTAATGTTTTAATAATTGATCAGAGAAGATGATCTGAGCAAAGAGAATAATATCTGAACAACAGTGGAAACTGGGCAATGTCCCTTGACTGTAGTCAGTGTTAGGGCCTATGACAGTGCTTGAATGTGTGCTTATTCTCTTTATTTGTTTTCTTTTGTGTTTCTTAAAAGGCTTTCCATGAATATGAAATAAGCTTCCTTCATATCAATCAGAAAATGTTTTTAAAAATGAGTTGACAGAGCTCAGAGCTCCTCAGAGGCTGAACTATTTTGACTTCAGAGATACTAGTAATGAAGCTTGAAATTCAAACACTGCATTAAAATATTGTGGAGCTCCCACCCTTCCTAGGTGCGCTTCATCTCTGTTTTACGCAGCAGCTTTCTCTACTGTGATTCCAAGTCTCTTTTCAAGCAAGGCTTTGTTTCTGTAAGCTGCTATTATGGTCTGACAAGCCAAGGGAAGCTGTCAGATATTTTACTTTGATCCAGATCCAAACAGAGGAAGCCTTCAGTACAAACATATCATTATCATTTCCTTGCTGCCCTTTGTCAGTGGTCGGTACATATGCTAGTGGAACTAAACAAACAGAATCTCATCTAATTTTCTCTGTTTGGTTTTTGTTTGTGGGGTGTTTTTTTTTTGTTTTTTGTTGTTGTTTTTTTTTTGTTTGTTTGGTTGGTTGGCTTTTGTTTGGTTTTGTTTTTTTTTTTCTTTTAATTTCCTTTTCCAATAATAGGTGAGAATGAAGTATCTATTTGCTGTTTCGGTCATAAAATTGCAGTTGTTAGAATATTTTGCATGTTGGGCCTGACAATGAGTCTTCTAAAAGTCAGGTATTACTGTTTTAATTTTCTCAGACATGCCCAAGTTTTTAGATTATATTTGCAGTTGTATATTCAACTATGATTGGTTGCTGGGCTGAAGACCAGACACATTTCCTTCCAATTCCTCTGTGCTTTCTGTTTAGTTTTTATCTTGTGTCTATACTGTCTAGTTGTATGCTGAATCCAGATTTTACAAGGAATTATATTTTGGGTCTTATGATATTTTAATGTACACATATAGTTCAATATATCTTTGTTACTTAACAGATCCTGTTACATTTTAATTATTTCCCCAAAGCTTGTAGTAAAAATAAAATGAACAGAAACAATCAGCACTGATAACTTTTCAAATTATGGTCAAATAAATTTTTGAAATCAAAGGAATGGTGTTTGGTATTTTTCATTCCACTACTTTGTCTCTTAGGCGTTATGACCTGCTTTTTTTAAACATACATTTACACTAGATTGAAAAAACCCCAAAAAACCATGTAAACAGAAACCCACAAAAAGCTGGTTGAAAAAAACATTACTTGTGATTTGTAGTTAAACACAGAGACAGGAAATGCAGTTTCATATTTGCTTCTGCCATCTCCATTCAGTCTATATTTGCATCCCCTCTTAGGTACTCTAGTAATTCATGTGTTGCAATAAAAAAAATATCCTACAGAATGATGTCAATAGAAAATTCATTTTGTGCTTGCACCCACAGAGGCTTATTCAGCCAGTGTAGAGAATATAACATCCAGTATTTCTGAATTTTGAGCGCTTCCCTTGCAGCCTGACTTGGAGTGATCCAAGTGTTGCATCGTGAGCTGACATAAACCCATAGGAATCTTCCCCATCTGTCTTTTCCCCACAGAAAGGAAAATCTCTGTTAAGGAAGAAGTACTGTGCAAAGAGTCAAATGGTCTGTTCTACATCTGCTAATAAACCTCCCTAGAGAGAGAGAGAGGTTGCTACTGCTTCTATCACTCTGGAAGGAATGGTGAAGGAATGTCTGCCCTAACAAAATCCCTCTGAGTCACTCAGAGCGGCCTGCTGCTGCTTCTCCCTCCTGGAAGGCAGAACCTAAGGGAGTTGTGGCACTTACAAAACACCTGGCTGTTCCTGAAGCTGGGAACAAGTTCTGATGTAAATAATATCCTCTGGTATAAATGTAATTCAACTTACTAGTTCTTAAGAAAGAAAAATATGATCAGAAAAATCTCCATCATATCCTATAAGGATAATGCCTTAGGCTTATAGCACAGGCTTTTACCATACAAGATAACATGACTGACTACATTAGTTGACATCCAGATGCTATCACAAGAGGAAAAATGCTACTTAAGCCACAGGCATTGAGCTGATTCTTTCACAGCATTGTTCCATACCTTGTGGCTCTTCCTAGGATGACATGCTGCTGGAGCTGTATTGGCTGGCAAGGTAGTCCTGTCTAAATGAGTATCCTTCTTTATTATTTTCATACCAGCCAGAATGTTTGGGATAAATGCAAGTTAGAGAAAGGCTATAACACATTTCAAACATTCACATCGCAACAAAAAGCCAAGCAGAACATCTTTAGTTGAAAAAAATCTCATTTGATTTTGGCTGAAATGGAGTTAATTTTCTTCTTAGTAGCTGGTGCTTTGTTTTGGATTCGTATGAGAGTAGTGCTGATAACACACTGATGTTTTGGTTGTTACTAAGTAGTGCTCACACTAAATCAAGGTTTTTTCAGTGCCACATGCTGTCAGTGAAGAAGCGCACAAAAAGCCGAGATAGAGCATGGCCAGGACAGCTGATCCAAATTGGCCAAAGGAGTATTCCAGACTACTGAATGTCATGCTCAGTGTAAAAAATGGGGCGGATGATCAAGAGCCACTGATTGCTGCTCAGGGGCAGGCCAGGCATCAGTCAGTGGGTGGTAAGCAATGGTATTGTGCATCACTTTCTTTTGGTTTTGGTTTTTTTTAACTTGAGTTTTATTTCTCTCCCTCTTTTTGTTATATCAATTTTAATTAGGACTATTTTTAGTAGTAGGAGTAGTACTTCATTTCAATTATTAAAACATTCTTATCTCAAGCCCTGGATTTTACATTTCTGAGATTCTGCTTACCATTCCACCAGTGAATGGATGCATGTCTGTATGGTACTTAATTGCCAGTTGGAGTTAAACCATGGTGGAGGGAAATTCCTTATTGTATCAGTAGATACACTGAATTTGTCACAAGAAGTCTGTAGATTTAGATAGTATTTTTGTGGGTTTCTTCCTAACCAAAGGGTTTCTTCCTAACAAAAAGAATTGTCTCTAGCTTCAGTTAAGATCTAAGCACTGTCACAACAGAATATCTTGTTTGCCCTTAAAGAACTAACTAGACAAAGGCTTTCACTAGGTCATTATTTTAGAGATAGCAATGAAAAATCATTTGTTTCCTGGTAGAAAAAATGGCATTAAAAATGCCTTCAGGTCCCATTTATGCTAGTTTTTAAATATATCAGGGTAAATAAAAAAGTAAGATTAAAAGCTTTACACTATAAGAGTTCCAAATAATCAACAGCAAGGGAATGCAAAAGGTTTACACTATCCTTTAGCCTATGGTTTACTATCAGTGAATATTTCTAAACTGTGATATGAGCCAAAGTCTCTCATTAGAGAGCTGAAGACATGTAGTTTTTCTTTATGAAAGACATCAGCTGCTTTTCTGGGAAAGAAGAGCTCGGACTCTGAAACTGTAGTGTATAAAGGGAAAAAAAATGGAAAACATCCAGAAAAAAAATCTGCCTTCTATATGTTTATCTAATGTTTATGCATTTTCCAAAAAATATTTACAGTGGGAAGAACTCTGACTGCCATGTCCTGCAAGATACAATTAAACAAAGTAAATAGAAAAAATTATACCTGCAAAATGGAAAGATATACCTAGCTGCAGGCAGCTACAGCAGTAGAAATAATTTCATCTGACAGTGGCTGATGCTAAAAAATCTGAGCTTGCAAGTTAACTTAAATGTCAACATGTCATATTTTTCTGTGCCACTTCATAAAAAAAAAAAAAGGTATTTTACCAGATGTAAAATCACAAGATTACACTTGTTTTTGCCTTATTGTTGGGAAGATGGATATTGAGATTTGCAGTAGCTCTTTCTCTCAAATCACTTCAAATCTCAAATTCCTTAGAGGGTGGAGAGACTCTATGAAATGCACAGAGTCTTCCCAGAATTACCAGACAATGCTGTCAGCTAATTCTGGGAAGCAGCCAAATCTTTGACGTTGGCTCTGCATTAATACAGCTCTGCATTGTGTTGAACATATGCTTCTCAACAGGCAGTATAGTACTGTTTACAGCAAAGACATTGTGCAATTATTTGCAGAACTTTACTTTTGCCCAGAAGTAAACATATGATCATTCTGTTATCCAAAAGAATTCTGAGGTTCCAGTACTTTAAAAATCAAGCTGTTTAACTGCAGCATAGTACAGATTTAGAATCTTAATTTTAGGTACACATTAAAGCCTCCTGACTTCTTTTATTTATTCCATTTACTGAAGGTTTTCAAATGCTTTCTAGAAACTGGGATCCAAAGTTTCTGAAAGAACTTACCAATATATTGTAAGGTCTAAGTAACTCTAAACCCATTAAGCCATTTAAGTAAACCCGTTAAGCCATTTAAAATATACTAAGTACACAGAAGCAAAATCTATGTGAAACTTATGGTTTGATTTATAAAGTAGGTTTAATTCACCTTAACAAGCCAAATACTGAGAATTCTAACTGGCTTTGGTTATGAAATCCATATTCCCAAAGCAGAAACCTGACTCTCTAGATCAGATAATACTGGTATGACTTTTCTCCTCTGCAATCTCTGTCAAAGAGTTTTATTGTCATTGCAGGTTTGCTTTTGTTTGCTTGCTTGTTTGTAATTATTTCTTAATATTCCCATTACAACCTGTGATAGCTGTACCTGCCTTAGAAAGAACTGCAGATATTAAAATACATCACTACACATAGCCTGCTGTGCACAACCCCTGTGGGGAAGGATTTGGCTTAAATGAATTCTTTCTTTTCTTGATGATAGAAGTGCTTCACTTTGTGATGTGTTTGAGGATCTGGTGTGTCACTGAGGATTTAGAAACCTCATTTGGATTCTGGAATCCTGACTTCCTTTAGCAAGAGGTAGAGAGTCCAGCTTTCTTTCAAAATACCATGGTGAGAGGTGTCTTTAGAGGATAAGAGCACTCATTCAGAATGTTGTAAACACTAACTGTAGTTGTTTCTTTGTCTAAACAGATATAGATCTGAAGTTGTACGCTCTAGGGAGAGTATCTAATCAGTAAAGAATGGGGCCTTTTTGTTCAAGGTTCATGGGGAAATTTTAAGAAAGAAGGTAAAAGGATGCCTAATTTAATATTGAGAAATTTACAGTTGAATAGAGAAACCTCTTTTATTTCCTACAAAGATGACTGTTAATAGAGAAGAGCCTCAGGTACAAATATTTCACGCTTTTTTACAGATAGGAACCAGAGTCTTGCACCAGCTGCTCTTGATTTTCTGTCTCCTTCCAATGCCCAGTACTAGTGCAATTAGCTAAAATTCCTTCTCTATCTATCAATTCCAACTCACCACCCACACTTATGCTCCTGCCCACAAAATGAGTGAAAGCTTCTAGGCTTTTCATGATAGGCAACGGAGAAGCAGAAATTGACTGTCGCAGGGTTTCAGGACCTCTTACATGAATACACACACTGAATACATGAATTTGTGTATTGAAGGGAAATGCACATTACAAAGCTGTTTCTTTCTTAACAGCAAACCAGGTCATGGCTTTATCCTATTGTAGTTACTGGAAAGTATCAGTAAGAGCATATCACCTTCTATATCTAGAAAAAAAGCTGAGCACTGAACTTTAAATTGCTGAGAGTCTAATTTGACATCTGGCCGAGGAAACGCTTTCTTATCCTGAAACATGAGAACACTACATCAGGAAAACACTTACTTTAAAGGCCCCATATCAAGCCCAAGAGGGTGGCCATCCCCACTCAAGCTAGGATATCCCAACCAAATCCCTGCTAAGTGGTTACAGAAAGTGATTTCAATGAATGAATCAATCAATCAATCAACTTGACTGCAAGTTGATAAATACTCATAAAAAAGGCTCAGCAGCAGCAACCCAAATGCCATTATCACAATCTTGCTGTAGTGACCTATGGAAAGTGACCATGCAGCTTGTATAAAAAGAAACACCAAACATCTGTGAATTTTTCCTTGGTGGTTTTGTTTTGGTTTTTTTTTTTTTTTTTTT
>VXBC01009551.1:155779-169505 GCA_013399945.1 Ploceus nigricollis
TTTTTTTTTTTTTTTTTTTTTTTTTTTTTTTTTTTTTTGGGGGGGGTGGTGGGGATGGGGTTTGGTTTTTTTTGTGGGTTGTTTTTTTTTTTTTTACTTTTACTGTAGTTTCAAGTTAGAAGTAACTTTCCTCTCTCCACTGGTTCTCCAGTGCTGGTGCACATTCATTTCTGTACATCTGGTCACAATGATTGTTACTGAGACAATACTCATTTCATGTTTTAGAAGCTTGAATGCTTGAAATTTTCCAGACATCTGCAAATTTCTCAAAGTCTCTTAAAATACAAAATGTCTTAAATTGTGAAAACACACAGTCCTCAGTCCTCTATGTGCATATAAGAGATCAAGCAACATATAAGGCAAAATGTCTAGATCATGGGAGCACTCAGGTATGGGATTAGATATTGAGTTACTCATCATATTCAAAAATGAGACAATTCTACATATTCAGGATTCTTGTTACTTCAGAAATCTCCATGCAAAAGTGTAGACTTTGTTTTCCAAAAGTCAGGGTTAGGAGAGGGTTGAGCAAGGATTAAAATAATGAAAATCTGGAGTCAAGGGGAATGGGACCTTCAGTCCTAGCTTATGTTCTTTGAGGTCTGAGTTCTTTTATCTTCACACAGAGCAATGCCTAAATTTATTTTCAGCTTTAGAAGGTGCTAATGTTTTAATCTATTTAATCTATTTCTTATCTGGCTGTAGAAATTTCATTTAAATTTAATTTCATTTTTCTTCTCCTACCCAGTATAGAATAATGATCACAGTCATTAGAAGTGAAAAAATAATTGACTAGTTCAATTTTTTAATCTTTCCGTTTAAATCTTTCTCTGTAGTATCTGTGTAGGAAATGCACATTGATTCAATATGCTTTATTTTAGTCATCTCTGTTTTTAGTAAGATAAATTAGCAGTTGGGAACTCTAGAGAACCTTCCACCTTTATCAGTTTCAGATTAGCTTCAGCAGGCTCTAGACCTTGAAGAACTGCTGGTTACTAGAATCATATTAGCTCTTATAAAGCTGTAGTAGCTGAGCTACTGGTCCATGTGTACTTCTAAAATTAAAAAATAAATTCATTTCAAATTTAATTTTCAGCTTCCCAGGGCATTTATACTTCAGGTTGCTGAGTCTGTGCATAGACTACTTTTTTTTGGAGTTCCAGTTCATGTAGGAATAGTTCTGGGAAGAGTTCTGTTTATGGAGAAATCCCAACAGATACTTTGAACACGGTCCCACAATCTATGGCAGCCTACATAGGAAGTCATCCATCCTCCAGAATTTTAGCATATGTTGTGCTTTTCATGCCATGCACCTTCATGCCTTATGTCAGAGAAGATATGTAAAACTCCTAAGCTTTAAGGGTTTAAAACATTGCCCTTGATAGCGCCATGCACTGTTTCAGACATTGTGAACTGGACAAAGAAACCAAAACTAACAAATCTCTTACTGGAGTAAGAGCACCCCAGACCACAAGCTATGCAATGGGATCATAGCTGTCTCCTCCAGGCAGATATAGCTGTCGGCTGAGGAATGAGAATAAGAATTGCTGTGTACCTCTGGGTTTTGAAGACCAGGAATCTTCCTCTAGGGTGATAGTTTAGCAGTACTACAAGTAGCTTGCTATTCCTAGACATGCCTCAATTCCTAGCAGAATTGTGTTGATCCCTTTGTGGGATCATATCCTACAAAAGTATTTTCTTTAATTATTTTATTTTCATTAAACTAGATACTACCAAAAAAAATCATATTGGCCACTCTTTTTGTTGTTTGTTTTGATTTTTAGGGGTGAGGGATGAGGATTCAGGTGAAAATTAATTATGAGATAATAAAAGTAAGTATTTCAGTCAGCCTTCATTCTATTTCTTCAATAGAAATAGATTTCTATTGAAATCTATTCAGTTCATCCTTTCATTCAATTTCTTCATTGTGGTTTCATATAATTGGGAACATTGTTGCCTGACCTGAAGGGCAGTGGAAATGGCATATTAGCAATAAAGCAAAATATGTTATATTCCTGCTGGATTGCATATAGGCAGAAGGAAAGATTGTAAGAGTGATTTATTACATATAATCAGGAGATATTTGTGTTTTAGGTAACCTTGTATTTCTTAGCTTCAAAATATTTGAAAACACTATTTTCTGACAAACACGCCTTTATTTATCCATACAAAAGCTGCAGAAACAAAAAAAACCCAACAAACCTTCTTACTAATACACCAGTATTGAGAACTTTAAAGAACATAGCTCAACTTCCTGTAAGTTAGCTTTCCTAATACTACATTTCATCATTTTGTTCCCTTGAGACCCTTCCCGCGATTCTATTAGAGAAAATAATTTTTTCAATGAAATTGAATTTTTTATCCAAATTTATTCTCTAAAGGCTCTTGCATTTTTTTAAAATTTTTTTTCCCTTTAGTCTCAGAAGTCAATTTTTTCAGAAATTTTGGTCAGTTATGCTCAGTAGAGGAGATTCATCATTCAGTTTTCGCTTTTCTTTCAGAAAAGGAGAATACCCATTCAGTGTATGGATCACCTCCTGTGGTGCTTTCTTCTTGCTTGCTAGGGCACTCAACAATTTTATCTGTCAGCAAATGTATACATATGGCTGTAATGTATTTGTTGTATTATCAATATCTCTCTAAGAAATCAGCTGTAATATCCCATTTGGCAGTTTCAGTCTACTTTGGTTTTGTATCTTCTTAAACTTGAATTGTGTATTAAAATCTAAAGGAGAAAAAATAAGTGTGGATTTTTTTTTTAATGTGTATTTGATCTTGGAGGATAAAACTCATGTACTGTGTGATTGAAAATAAGGCAAGTATAATTTTTTTTTCGATCTATTCTTTTGTATTTTCTCTATTATACTATTGGGTTTGGGGCAAAATTCTCAATATGATATGTGAATGCTTGTAATTTCTAACACTACATTAGTTTTTTCTCTTCTCCCTGCAACCGAAGAATCTCTTTCATAGAAAGTTCTGAAAATTCTTTCCAAGTTCTTTCAAGGAAGTCACATACACCCCTTTCTGGGATAATTTTTCCTCTGGTCATTATTGTATTTACTTTTTCCACTCACCCAAACTGAGGCAAGCAACTAAAAAAGCAAAATATAAGCCAAACACAAAAAAAGAAAAAAAAAAAGAAAACCAAGCAGAAGTGCAATAGGTCACATGGGAGAACAATAGTTCTCAAGTGATGATTCATTGACATTTACTCTTGAAATGAAGGCTTACAGTTTTAAGGGGGAAAAAACCATAACTCAATCTATTCATTAGGAAAATGTTATTTATTTTCTTAAAATACTACATATATGCTCCAAATAACCAACTAAAAAAAAAAAAACTTTTTAGAAATCTATGCGATTCTTTAAAAATAATCTGATGCCTTAGGCTTTATACTTTCAGTATTTTAAAACCTGTTTGCAAAATTCAGCCAACTGGCATTTGTTCAGAGCATGTTAATTGTCTATTGACATTTACATGGGAGACTAGGAGAGTAAAAGTCTGCGCTGCTCTTTGTGCAGCATCGTTCATTTTCAACTAGTTGCTTGAGTGTTATTGAGCGGGACAGTTTGTCACAGATTAGTACTGTTCAGTAAGTAACATATCTCAGCCTCACATTTTTTGAATGAAATATAAATAATACATTAAAAAATCTTTTCTTTTGTCACTGTTTAGGCTTTTGATCTTTCCTGGACAAAGACTAATATTAAAAAACATTTCACTTGGGTGTGGTGACATTAAAGATTAAAATAAAGATTAAAATAAAAAAGAAAGAATACACAAGATAGTGAAGGGAAAAAAAAAGAAATAGAAAACAGAAAACTTGAAAAACAATACTTCTTCTAGCATATCGAGCACTGTTCAAAAGAGCCAGCTGATCCTTCCATCTGCCAGATGAGTTGAACCAGCTACGTTTCAATTATCAGATGGGGTTCTCTGAGGAACCTAGTAACTGCAATAAACATTTTTACTTGTTTCTGCTTCTCATTTTATCTGAGCAAAAGCTGCTTCATTAGACAGAATTGCAAGGTGGAGTGGAAACATTTTCAGTATTTTAAGATTATTCATGTTGCAGAGTTATATTAAAAAAATACATAAAATATGTACTATATTCACATATTTTCCCCCTCTTCCTTCCCCAAACTCACAAAAGCTGCATCAAACCTTTAGTAGTGCTTTGTAGTATTAAAGGCACTGTTCATGATCCATCAATAATGAACCATTCCTACCTGGAGCATTCTAGTTAAAGTTTATTTAATTGTTTGTGTCTGCCAGAAAGTCCCAGTGACTAGAAAGTGGAAACAAAATCCAGATGAAGCAAAAAGAACAACTGGTTAAGATTCACAAAGTATTAAGCATAGTTTAGGATGTTAAAATAGATCAGTAAAACAGAAAATCGCCATATATCAGCATTGATCTAATATTTCGTGGGAACCTTTTAACTGTGGAATATTCATAGGCTTTGCATTCTTTGGATCTTTTTTCTCCTTACAGCATGTAAGTATGAATAGAAAGAAGCAGAAGTACTAAAAATCAGAGCCAGCTTCAGCATGGTGTTCTGGCCAAGGTTCTTTGGAGCAAAGAGTAAAGAGAAATGAGAGTAGGAAAGAAAATCTGTTCTATTTAGAAATCCAGGATAGGACTTCAGAGGCTGTGTGGGTTTGCATAGAGTCTCTCAAATTGTAGCTTTCTAGAGAGGAAGCAAGGTGTATCTTGAGTGGACTGAGAAAATCCGGTTTAGAGACTAAACAGGCCCAAAGATCTGGTGATACAGGGTTAGCGCCTCTTATGCACTAGATAGTCCAACCCACTCTAAATTAATTTCTGAAATCTGTAGTATATATCATAAATATAAATGCAGTAAATCTTATAACACAAGTTATACTGTAGGTTAAATAATTAAAGATCTTTAAAAAGCACAAAAAACAAATGAGAAAGGAGGATTCAAGTATTAATATCACAACCTAAGATAGAGTCAAGAAAATGTGGGGTTTTTCTTATAAAATATTCTTCTGCTACTGGAAATTTCATTGTTGGGGATTTTTAAAATTTTGTGTGTGTGTATGTGTATGTGTGTTTAAAGGAAACACGAAATTTTAATACTTTAATTCACGATCAACCTGACGAGTAAAGATGCTCAATTATAGTTTCATACTTGCAGGTACTTTTGTAGCAGAGTTTAAAACTGAGTATTTCTTTCTTGCTATTATTCCAGCAGATGAGAATGCAAATATTTTTAAGAGCTGGAAAAATCAATCTCTAACAAAATCTTGAGAGTATTTTGGCAGAATATACTGAAAAGAAAATATTAATAAAGAGTAGGAAAGCTAGGTAAAAGGAAAAACACGGGATTAAGGATGTCTTTTTTGGTGTTAAACAGTCTGAATTTCATCATAACAATATACCTATGGTGATATATACCATACTCATACCTGAATATGAGTCTAAAAATGAGTTAGCACAATTTCTTATGTTTTTTTCTTCTGCTTTTCTTCTTCTTCCTGCTCCTAGATTCCAATTGACTAGGAGGTAGTTTTCAAAGAACCTACAGGATAAAACTTTTTCTTCCAGAAAGTACACCCCTAGAACATCTTTATTCAGTGTAGGAAAAGGCTCAAATTGCTCTGCAAAAGACAGTCATTTATGTTAAGAAATCTAAGCTGATATATAAATTTTCTTTTCCTCTCAAAAGGAATTATTTGGCAATGTGGTAACAACACACCCTTTAATAATATAAATTTAGACAAAGAATGAAAAATAATTAGCATGATCAATGTATGTAGTATTCTCACGCAAATTATTCTCAAAGTAGGAAGAGTTTGCCTTTACACTGCCTTTTAATAACTCAGAAAAAAATAAACCAAAGCATTTTGTGTTGAAATGCAAGTAGAAATACAAGTGGAAAATTATCTAAGAAAACACAAGAAGGTGCTCCAGCAGATCTGGAAAAAGCATAGTAATATTTTATTTTTCTCATACTCAGAAAAAAAGGTTGAACCAGAAAACTCTCTTCTGAGATGTGCCCAGTGGTGAAAATGTCAGTGTTTCCTGCCAATTGAATCAGAAATGGTCACGTAAAATTTTTAGTAAAAGATATTTAATCTAGTTGGCATTTCCCATCATTCTGTAAGTGTAAACTGCAAAGAAAAGTGTTTTGTTAACTAATGGAAAGCCATATGTAATTGTGTTTTTATGGAGTAGATCATCCCACTTTCTGGAAGAACTGTATAAAACTACACAGAGGAAACACCACTTAGGTCCAATTAAGTCTTAGTAGAAAATGAGTTTTTTGACAGAAATCTTCTACAAAAAGGGGCAGTACTACTACCATGTTAAATCCACATTTTTGAAACAGCAAGCAACAGAACAATAGCATCAACAAAAGAAGATTTGAGGAAAAGAAATAAATATTAATGTACTGTTTCAAAAATACTTCACCCTCAGAATCTTGAAAGAATTCTTTTTCTTCAGTGACATTTCATAGTTTGTTGTCTTGTGGCTAATTATGCCATTCATTTAGCCTGAGAATACAAATCTTTTTCTGTAAAATGTTTAGATTCCCATGAGAATTCTGAACTCTGGACATGCTTTGGCTTTACTTTGCTAAGCTTTAATTAAAGTGAAAAAAAGAATTTGTTCTCTTTCCTATTATTCCATATTTCTCCTCATATCCATGCATTTATCCTTGTTCTAATCACGAAGTTATTTAGAAATACTCTCCTTCAACTAATGATCATTATAGTCTCCATTTAATAGGTATTTG
The DNA here is from genome assembly GCA_013399945.1 of Ploceus nigricollis. Lineage (NCBI taxonomy): Eukaryota > Metazoa > Chordata > Aves > Passeriformes > Ploceidae > Ploceus > Ploceus nigricollis. Next base: position 162,546 of record VXBC01009551.1, read on the forward strand.
TTTCCGTGCCATGATATGTTTTTAAGTCAATTAACTTTGCTTAGAAGGGGCTATATATTTTTTTTAAATAGTACCCAGTTTGAGGCAAATAAGCAAAATGCTAACTATCCCCTTTCTGTAATGAGTCATAAACAAGGTACATCGGGGAGAAATGCACCTCAGGCCTCACAGGCAGTGCTTGCTTACAGTAATGACCCCGGAGCAGACATTGCTATCATTTTTCTAATTCTCATAAGATCTTTTTCTGATAATATGACCTAGGACAGTAATTCAATACTGGCTATTACATTCATCATTTTCAGAAGCAAAAAATCACAGTTTAGACAAGCAGACTCTGCTTATATGTCAGTTAAGGATATATGCACGCACATACACACAACACACAACTTAGGAAGCAATATGTTTTCACAACTTGAAGAAAACATCAAACTTCACAATAAATTTTCATGTGACTGGAAAGTTTCAAGCCTTTGTACTCTTAAGCCATGAAATCTAGGTTGTCCCAGTTATTATCCCTGGGTACTGATACAAAGAAATGATTATGCACTAGCACTGGAAACCTACAGAGAGTGTGGCTTCTGATTCAAAACTACAATAGAAAGGGACAAAAGCATGTAGGAGAGAAAATTGCACAGACAGTTCTTGTCTATTTTTATTAAAACTAGTGTTATACTTGGAGATCTGTCCTCTTGAATTCATGTCGGTGGGTCATCTGGTCCAACCTCCCTGCTCAAGCAGGGTCTTCCTAGAGCACATGGTGCAGAATCACATCCAGATGATCCTTGAATATCTCTCTGTGCATCTGTTTCTTTCTGTTTCCTCTTGTCTTATTGGCTGGCACCACCAGGAAGAGCCTGGATCCTTCCTCTTGGTGAACCCTCCTTTAGATACTTACATACGAACTCATACAGATAGGTGTGTAGGGTATATATATTTATGCTTACATAGGTTCTGGATTCTCCATCTCAGGGTTCTGGTAGAACACAAAGAAAGCAAGGTGTGGCTAGGGTTTCTAGAACAAGAAAACCACAACACTTGCAATAGCACCACCAAGGGGTAAATTACAAAAGCCAGATACTTGTTCTGAGGGCACCTGGCATGCAAGATGTGACGGGTGTCCCATCCCCAGCTTATGAGAGAAGTCTGGTCCCTCCCCCAGCAGCATCCCAGACCATTTGCCCTGGAAAGTCACTCCAAACATATATTATTTCTTATGCTTCTTATAAAATAATACTATCAGGAAAGATTGGATGAAACCAATTCTTGTAAATAAAAACAAGAAGTGCTTCAGAAAAATCCCAGCTACATACAGAAAAAAACAGATTTTGGTTTCAGAAAATGAGTATAATAGCATTTTAAAAGGCAATCAAGAAAAGTAATTCCTTTTATGTGTTTGAAAAAAGACAGGTATAAAAAAATAAAAATTTTATGTTCTCTAACATCTACTATATGAAAAGCAGTACACCCTGAGCAGAAATAAGCAATAAAGGGTTTTCAAAATGAGCAGCTAAAGCACTGTAATAGCCAACACAGGCAGTCTTTCCCTGGAAATCCTAACTATAACCAAAATCTCATTCTGAAAATATGGAGGCCTATTTTACTAAAAAAAATCATAATACTAGTTAATTAGAATATTAATAATTTTATATAATGCAATAGTTGATTGCATTATATACTATCCTGTCGTATATGTTATTAAAAATGATAGCCATTTAAAAATACCAAAATATTTGACAGTATTAGTTTCTTTCCTAGGAACAAGTGTGACTCAAATTCCTTTGAAAATTATGATTTGCAAAAAACTATTTTCTTCTTTGAATAATAGAAGGGTATAGAAACTGAACTAAAAGTTATCTGTTACTGCTGATCTAAATTTCTTGTAAATTAACAGTGAGTTATACATATATTTTCAGTCCACTTCAAGAAATGTTGAATGACTCTCCTTTTGGAAACAAAGAGTATCTTTCATAATAGGGTTTCTTTTTCAAAATACTTGGTTCTCCAGCTCTAACATTAAAAAAATGATTCTGATTCAGTGAATATTTGAGTGCAATTCCATGAAATCTGAACAGTGTCAGAGCCAAGAAATTACAAGAAAAATGTCTGCAGAAAATATGCTTATAAGTGTTGTGTGTTTGCACTTGCAATGAAAATAAATGTACTATTAAAGTACTAGTGGTGCATGTTACTATATATTTGCACATACATTTGAAGTGTCATACACATATTTGAAATATATATATTTGAAAAGTCAAAGCAAAAATGAAATTAACAATAATCATGTTTTTCATAGTAGTTGCATTTTAAAAAGTGATTAAGAGTGGCCACATAGCAGTAAGGCACAGACAGTTAAGATGCTATAATAAAACATATTAAATACAGTAGTGGGAGAATGTGTTGAAAAAAATTAATAAAGTTTACTTTCCAACTACAATTGCTTAACAGATTTTAAGGATATGATGACTAGTAAAGGTCACAGACACTGTCATAAATCTCTGATTCACAAATTATTTGTGGAAATTCCCATTTCAGGGTAAAAATATGAACACAAATATTTACTCAAGCCAGAAAAATGGGTAAGATTTATACTTAACAGGAAATTATTCTCGAGAGGAAAATTACTGTTATGGCTAAAGAACATTGGATCTCAAATTGCTATTTTCTGGTTCCAAAGTTGCAGAGACATCTGGGAAGTCAATTTCCATTCCGTGATTGTAAGAGAATGTTAAACAACAATGACATATGAGTATAAAACCCGTTCTCCTTCAGTTACTTTCAGAAACTTCATACATGGGTGTTAAGTAGGAAATTACTCCACAGCAAAACACATAACTATAAACAATTTTTTTCATAAACCCAAAGTCTCATACTGTTTGGAAACACTGGTGTAAGATCACTGCTTTCAGCAATAAAAAGATTTCAGCTTCATTCCATAGCTACCAGGGTTTCCAGTGTTGAGACAGGCTGTCCATGCAAATGCCTTTGAGGTAAGATTTCAGGCTTAACTGGGCTTCTACTCAAACCAATTTATTTTCTTCAATGATGTTGCCAGTTTTTCTGTGTTTTAGAAAGCCACTGTCAACATCATTCAAACACTTTATTTTTATTCATAAACAAAAGCAGGGAAATTTGTGTATGGAATTTAATTTGACATAAGCAAATAAATTGTGGAAACAGTGACAGAGCCTAAAATATGTAACAGCTACCCTGCTACCTAAAATGATTTCAGCAAGCCACTTTTTATTCAAAAGGAAAAAATAAATACATGATTGTTCCAAATTTGGAATGTCTATGCTATTTTATGGATTTATTTTAGCTCAATAAATAAATATATAAGTCAAATGGAATAATTTGCAATAATAGTATGATTCTAAAATAGTGAAGTAAAATTGACTAAATAATTTGTGAGTCAGGAAGAAGCATGCCCTGGACAATTAATTAATGCAGTTGAAATATTCTTATGAAAACAAATTTATTAAATAGATAAAATATGTAATTCTTAGACCAATCACCCAGAACATCCTATTTCATGTCAAATTAAAATCTAAAATATTTTATAAACATAATACATCTAATAAAACTTTCCATAAATAAAACACATATATGGAAAACCTATACATTTGAAGCTCTTAAATACATAAAGTTTTGTGTGTCTCTCTCTCTATGTACACTTAAAATAGAGATACCATTGTCATCAGATTTCACACCAAAAATAATTCAGGACCTTATAAGAACTTATTCACCAAAGCATTTTTTACACATAAGAAAGGATATAATAAAACAGAACCAGACCATCATCACTGCCTACATGTGCAGCTCCTGCACCTGAACAATGCAAGCTGCATCTCCAGTCTGGATGCCTAGGGGCATAGTTTTGCTCCTATGGGTTAAGAAACATAAACATAATTATTATACTAATCCTAACCAACAAAAAAAGAGTCCTTTTTAGTGTTTCTAAACGGAATTACCCTCAAATTTTGTACAGTGATGGTGACATGTAGGACTGGTGTCTGTAGGGAGGTCCTTTAGCTACCAGCAGAGAGCTCTTCCTGCAGGAACTGTCAAGTTTATTTCAAGGTGGTCTAGGTCTTCTTTACATTTACCATGAGAAGGGGATACTGAGGATATTTAACCCTTTCAAACCATCTAAGTAATATTGAAAGGAAAACAAGATTCTGGAAACTTAAAAAAACATACTGGATAATAAAGGTGATACAGGGTTGCGGCTGAGACTAACTAATAGAGTGATTTTATGCCTATGTCCTTGAATTTGAACTTTTGAAGCTGTTGAACTTTATAAAATCAGTTTAAGTTGAAAACTGTTTTGTTTTGAGGTTTTTTGTTTGTTTTGTTGAGTTTTTTTCCCCTACATTAAGGCCAAGATCAACCAAGAGAGTTTTGTATTTCTTTACCAATTCTTATTTTTCTTTTCAACAGCATTGAAAATTCTTTTCCCCTAGTGTTTGGGTGAAGCTTTCTGAGGAGTGGAAGACTGACCTCTCTACTAAGTTTTCCCTGTGGCCACTTGACATTTCAGATACTCTGTTTTCTCAGAGTAAGCCATTCCACACCAGCTTTAGTGAGCCTCACATAATGGAACTGCTCTAAGCAGGGGACTCCACAAGTGCAAGAAAGATCTTACTTGATTTTTTTTCTAATAGTTACCCTTGAAAGTGTGTTATTCTGAAACCTTTCTGAGAGAGAAACTGGGTCTTGATATGTTCATCCATATACTCAACAAATAGCATCACAAAGTGCTTAATTCTATTTTATTCCTCTCTGTAATTTAATCAGTCATATAGTACCTATAGCTAATTGCTGGTCTTAATGTTTTTTATTTAATTAATAATGTCTTTGCCTAGACTAATTCTGTTTTCTTCCCCTGGGAATCATAAAGTATCAGGAATACTATATAAAGTACAGAACTTTTTTGCAACAGCTGTGAGTTCATTAGATATCTTTTAAGAATTTCATTCTATATTCTCCTTTGTGTTTTGGGGTTTTTCACCCTCTTAGAAGACAAAGGTAAGTTGTCATTCACAGAAAGGTGGCACACTGTTAGTAGAGTGTTCAGAGCAGAACAACAGCTTTGTATGACTGTGGTACTCAGCAAATGGGCCAGACTCTTCAGTGTCTCCAAAAGCAGTCAGTAGAAGAAAGTGTTTAGGAAAATAATATAAACAGAGAACACAGAGGATAATTCTTTCCTTAGAACAGGTTTCTTTATTTCAGAAGTAGCCAGTAATTTCCTGAGCTTGCAGCTGAATTCACACTATTGCATTTGATATTTATCCAAGTATGTAAAGTGCATGGATTTGCATAATGCATTTTTAACCTCTGAAAGCTTGTGCAGAGTCAGATATCTAAGTATATAGAAGCACATGGGAAGACAGAGATTTGATCTTTTTTTTTTTTATCTTTTTTTCTAGATGCTGTATGCTTGCTAGGAAACATCAGTAATGGATTTCTAAAAGAATTAACATAGGTTTAGATCATAAAATTTCAGAATTTATGCCTATAAATAATTTTTGAAACAAAGCTATATTTAGTGAAATGTTCAAGTGAAGTCTGTAGATTCCAGTATTGCATCTCAGATTAGTCTCAAAACAAAACAAGGTATATATGTAATGAACAGTTAACATTTTAACAAGTATCTATTTTCAGATGTCACGTTCTAAGGTTAAATTTAATGTTTTACATCTATAGGCTAACATTGCTGCTCCAGGTTAGCAAGGATAGGTGATTACCTTGTAATTTCCATAATGGTCTTTGATATTCCTGCAAGACAAGTTTATATTTGCAGCCACTGAGGAACATCTCCAGTGTCTTTCTTTTCAATTTCCATATTATTGCTCTGGCTTTTTCTTATTTTAAAGAAAGCTTAAATGGGATGCTGCGTTTCCCTTGAGAATGGTTTGACCCATCCTGAAAACCTCTGTGACCCCCTATAGCTGTGACTGTTAGATTGAACCCTATACCTGTCAGTGGTCTATTGGCTGAAGGCCAAAGAACACCCACCCCCCAGACCAGATAAAACTCCACACCACCATTTGCTATTTCTCTTTCCCTCCTCCTTGCTGGAGAATAAACATCTGGAACAGAGCCTCTGCCATCTTGTCTGGTTTCCTGGACCTTCTTTCCTCTTCAGAATCCCCTAGGCTGGGCTAGCGTAACAGTGTAGAGGGGGCTGAAAAGAGGGAACAGGTTCAATGGGAGTTACAAGGGAGAGAAAGGCAATTGCTTGGGAGTTAGGCACACTCGGATCACTTAAGGCACTGATGGCAGATTTCATGCTGCAATTCTTTCTCTCATCTGAACCGTAGCTTGGAATGAGATCAATGCTAACTTTTTTTTTTGTTTCCTTTATTCTTTAGGATTTCCTGGAGCTCATTCAATGGTTTTAGGTTTGGAGGATGTTTCTGTCAGTTCAAAGATAATCTCTTATGGAAATATATTTTGCTTTTATGAGACATGCAACTACCATGCTCTTTGAAAACAGATTTTAGACTACTGCAAGAAGTATTTGAATGGATTGTGCCAGTGGCATTTAAGGTGTTCAGTTCACTGGATTTTATGCTTTTATTATTTGAAAAAGTTATTTTATCTCCATCTCAAAGTGGATTTTTCTTTTTTATGGTTGTTTTAGTTACTCCTGAAATACTCTGACATCTGGGTAGCAATATTCTACTCAGGACTGGTTAGGACTATGTTGATACCTGCCATGTACCTACCTATTTTTGAAGCATTTTAAAGTCCTTAAACATAAAACATTAGAGTATTAAAAGCTTGAGTTTAGCTAATGTCCTGGGTTGACTGTATGATGCTTTTATCCCCAGTTGTCTGTTCTGTTTCATGCTGAATAATAAGTTTTGCACCTTTAAGACTTGTCCTGACAGTGAAAGGGGGAGAGAAGAAGCGTGCAGTTTGTTTTCAGAAACTGCACTCCTCCTCCACATTCCT
>VXBC01009551.1:169526-286230 GCA_013399945.1 Ploceus nigricollis
TAATTTAAAATAAATTTTAAATAAAATATATTTCAAATAATACATTTTGTAAACTGGACTAAGCAAGAAAACAAAAACAAAAAAAAGCAAGTAAAAACATTGAGTCAAAGCTGTATTGCATCACCATTGCAGAGAACATTATGCTTATTATTATTATTTTTAATATTATTATTACTTATTTATTATTTATTTTCCTCTCTCAGGAGAATAATTCCTCTACAGTAGTGGTTTTCAGTTCAGTTTTGATAGATGAAGTTGTAAAATACGGACACGTTTAGAATACCGTTTACTTGTTTTTTCTTTCCCTCTTTTCCCTATTATCAAGCAGAAAGAAATGACAGAAATTAGAACAAAAATCTTAAAATGGTAGTTTCAGTGTAAGTTAAATTATTTCTGATATTTTATAGCCATGGCATTAGTCAGTTGTTTATCATGTTAACCAAAATCAGTAAAATACTATCCCAGCAGAAGTGTTTTATATTTCATTTGCTTTATGTTTCACATCTCCTCCTAGTATTGTTATTTTTTTTTAACATATCCAGCTCATAATAAAGAATATACGAAATTTTGTTACTTTGGCATATAGATTTCCTCTTACACTGTCAGTCAAATCCAAAGCTCTCCACCTCCACTGCTCTTGAGAGTGTTAAATGCCTGGTGTGATGGGAATTACCGAATTGCCACGTATCACATTACAGCAACCATAAATGCTGTGATAGCCTCAGAAATTAACTGTGTCTATGTTATTACTTGCCATACTGGCCTAGAAGTTGCTCTTAGAAAAAAAAATAGATATTAAGTTACAATACTGAAAAAAAAGAATCAGCGCAAATCCTTCCAAGGATTTTATGGAGATCATGCAACATGCATAGCAGAAAGTAAGGAGGTATTTTATGTTACACATAAAAAAAATGTATTGACTGGATATTGAATAGGAACTATGAAATTGCAACTATTTGCTGATGAAGACAGATTTGGGCTGGCCTAAGCAGAGGGAGACAGAATGGAGCTAATTAAGGTCAAATCTGTCCTAGGGGTAGGTCACTGACTCTACCCATTTATTAGTTACTGGAAAGCAGTCATGAAGGAAAACGTGAGTTGAAGAAGAAGAGGAGTGAAAATATGATATGTAGAACAGCCAAGCATCTGACATTTAGCCCTCAGAGATGTACAAAGCAGGTACCTGCCTGCCTGTCTGTAGACAGCTGATGTGAACAGGAAGAATTAACGCAACAGGCATGTCCACCAGAGTCAAGAAGAAAATTTTATGGCTGCGGCAAATATGTCAAATCCTGTTTGGTTTGTTGTCTTTTTGTATCATTAGCAAACAGAGAGTATGTATTCTTGGGGCAATGTGCCACTACATTTGTTGCAACCTAAGATGACATGAGCATTTCAGGCATAGACTTATGTAGTAAACAAACGTGGAAATAGCTGCCAAAGGAAAGAGTTATGACAAAACACTGAGGAGCTAGAAACGTAGCTGAAAGGCAAGTGCAGGACAGAGATTTGACCAAAGGTTGAAGAGAAAGAATAAACCTGAAGATGTTTACTCCTTTGTTTAGTCATTGTATACTGAACAATACATACGTTGTTCAGTACATTAAGCTATACATTAAGCAATGCATGTCTTTATGTAGCAAATATTTATACACAATGTTGGGTTCTGTCCTGTCAACTTGGTATCAGGTGTCCATGCCATTCATGCCAAGTCTATGGTCAGAGACAAAAAGTAAATATACAGGTAAAAGTGCCTTGGGAAGCAATTGATTCACCCACTGATAACTGATATAGCTATGAGGAGTTACAAGCAACCAATTTCTTGCCATAATTATGTTCTGTTTGAAATAAACTAGTCTATACAGTGTAAGTATTATACATTGCTTCCTATTATTTAACATTTATTCTACACTGTTCTTTGTGGAACTTTTCAGATGCAGCCCAGGGACATAGTGGAGTCACCATCCCTGGAGGTGCTTAAGGAAAGACTGGATGTGGCACTTAATACCATGACTCATGGCTGAACTAAATGATCTCAGAGGTCTTTTCCCAGCCTAATTGGTTCTGTGATTCTCTTTTGCAGAAGTTAATGAAGGTATTTCAAAATATCCAACCAAATCAATGTAGACCAATTATTGTGAAGGAACCTAAAAATATTTTGAGCTTTAGATTCTCAGCTGACTTGCATTTCACTGAGTTAAAAATGTTGATACTGTGAATGATTCAAAGTGGCGTACAAATCATAAACAAAACTAAGGATTGAGAAAAAATGACTAAAGCATCTTGCATAGAATAAACAACCAGAAATAACAACATAAAGAGGTAGATTTTAAAAAAAGACATAAAGAAAAGTCAGAAAGAAATTTTTTATTTCTTTTATTTATTTTACTTCATGTTATGTGCCAATTACTGCTACTTTATAATAGAGTGTTTAATGCTTGATAATGGAGTACACAAGAAGTAGACATTCCTATTTTTAAATCCTTTTTCTCTTTGGTCTTAATCAAAAGTCGCTCCACAGATTGTAAACTTTTTCTCATAACTTCTGTGTCTGTCCTAATAGGTAGAAGTATGACTGAAGTTTACCTTGGACTCAGACAGGCTAAGAAAAATTTTTCACTCTTAAATTCACAGCAGGATCAGCAGTCAAAGTACTATATAATAATATACTCTACTGGCCTTTAACATAAAATCTTTCATTTGTTACAGAAGACACTTCATGGCAGATTTCCTCAATATGCATACTGAGACTTTTTCCGTACTATTTCAACTAGAACAGACAACAGGGACACTTTTACATTTAAATGTAAAGTACATTAGAGTTATTTATTGTCAAATTTGACTTATTCTCCTACAGAGAAAAAGTCCAAGGACCATTTAGCTTTCTATAGTATGAAAAAAGAGTCAGCTATATTTTCCAGGGCTCCAGATACCCTTTACCTAACAATGAACGCGTCTCAGCTGTGAAAGTTTTTTTCCTACAAGATGAGGATGAGATACTATGAGATGTTACTATAAGAAATGTTTTTGATAGAGCTTCCTTACAAAGATTCTACCAAGAAATTCATAGTCGTAGTGTGAATAGATAGAACTAAGTGTGCATCGATAGAACAAAGAAGGCCAAGACACTTCTGCTTCTTGATTTACTTTGGCATTCAGATATCATGAATGATGTTGACCACCAAAGTAAGTAGTGCCATAAATAAAATCTCAATTTTTTTCTCATTCTCCTTTTCAATAAAAATATTGGCTTTAGAGAATGCCATCATTGTCACTGTTACTAGGGAGAGGATTGATTAATGGTAATGCTGATGAACAGAACCATTAACAGTAGGTAGAATACAATAAAGAAAGGCCTTCCTTTTCCATAAAAAAAAGTGGGAATTTATACCTCCACCAAAAGATATGTGAAATTAAAGGTCTGAAATAATTCATCAGTGTAAAAGCAACAAAAAAATACTTTGTGTATCTGCAATATTAGGCTGGAAATAACTGACAACAAAGGCAAAAATTTCAGCCATTATTATTCATATGAAAATCATATCAGATTTAAATTTTAAACATAAAAGCCAAAATTAACTTGAGGACTTATTAACTTGGTATCCTTATCCTTTCCATAACCACAAAACACAAAGAAAAAATATAAGTATACATTCCCAAGAATGGATACTTCCAAGCTGGGATAAAGTGCTGATCCTCTTGGAATGAGAGCAAAACCTACTGCTATGGCCTAATGATTGCAAGGTGCAGCACACAGGTTTCCAGTAAGAAAAGACAATCAGTTAAACAAGCACAGTAATTACAGTCTTTTAATTCTCAGGATACAATTTCCTTTTAAAGTGCGTGTCAGGTACAAAAAACTCCATCCTATTAGAAAGGTAGTATGGCACTAGCAAAGGAAGACTGTCCAGAAATGAAAGAGGGGGAACATTCCTTGATTTGGACTACTCTTCTGAGACGACCACATTCTTTTTCCCAGCATAAATCCTACAAAAACCCTAGCCAGGGCCAGGTAAAATACAAAAAATCAAACCAGTTGGTCTATCAAATTTGCATACATGCAGGCCTGGGAGAATGCTGCCTTCAGAGACTGTGTTAGGCAGGATGTTGTTCAGGACTGGGGGAAGAATGTACTATTCAACACGTGCTTGATGGCTTAATTCATATGAAAATATGGAAATACATTATAAAAAGTTTCTTTTAACATGCCAGACATAGTTATAAAATTTAAGGCCAGTCCCTGTCTAATAGAAAATATCTTCAACATAGTCATGCTAACATCGGTAAAGCGGAAAACAAACAAACAAAAAGGAAATCAATTAGGAATCTATAGGAGTTTATGAAAATAAAACACTAATAAGTTACATCACTCATATTTTCTCAGTGTAAAAAAATAAAATATTAAAAATATAAACACAATTTGAAAAATCAATTCTTAGATTTCTCAGAGCATAGGTTTCTATGTTGCAAACAGATTTTTGCTTTATAGCTTTTCTTGTTTCTTGAAAATCTACCCAAGAATGTAAAGAATTCCTAGAACTGTAGTCACCTTAGTAGCTATATAAATGGAAAACACAAAATAATTAAAGCTAGTGGAAATACAGTGAAAATTAGAAATTCTTTATGGAAGTTCAAAGAAAGAACCTATAAGAAGAACACAGAATAAACATACATGATATTGCAATACAGAAGCTAATAATGTTTTCTTTCACACCTTTTACAAGGGCAGAATGCTTGAAATTCTTCACAGTTATTGTGAAGATTTGTCATATGTTTTTTATGTTCCTTATTGCAATACTTAAGAAATATTTTGAACTTTAAAATTGATGTTTAAGAGTTTGTTGCTTTCAAGTTTAGCAAAGACTGACTTAATCTTTTGGTATACAGAAAACAAAACCCAAACAAAGTCTAGTGACTCTTTTTACACTCAACTATTATAAACCACTTGAAGACATGTTGTCTTGAAATAACTGCATTAGGAAATTAATGTCTCTGAATTTCTTTCAGAGCTCTCAGTAGTCCTTTCTCAGTTAATACAGTAGAGAATTAAAGCTATCATCTAAGCATGTCAGAGTTTCTTCTCACTTCATCTTCCTCTGATTTCAAATGCAGAATGGACAAACTCAATTACTAACAAAAAAAGGGAAAATGGATCTTGCATGGTGTATACTGTAATTCCGCAGAAATTTTTCATAAAGAAAGGAATAATAATACTTTCATCTTTTAAAAATACAGGAAAATAATGTTGAAACAAATGGAAACTTGAAGCCGGCGTAAATAATGATGGAAATACTAGAATGAAAATTATTTGAAGAAATCCTACAAAGAAATAATAAATTACTAAATATCTGCAGAGTAGGAAGGTGATAATTAAACTACTGTAACTAATTTGATAAATATTTGTTACCATTATTATGATGTATTTTTATCATGAATTATAAACTTCATGAGAGATGAAGTTTTTTGTAGTTTTAAATAGAACTGTGTGATAGACTGGCACTGATAGAAGAGTGAGTTACTTCAAAAAATGTAACATTAAAAGTAATAGCTTTTAAAAATTGAGACTTTCTCAATACCTTTTACTCATGGGAAAATTATTTTATTTATTTTAATGATTCTTCTCTTCAGTGATACAAAATGTGAATGTGTTCAAAAGCGTAAACTGTATATTAAACATCATTATAAAATGTTGAATTGGAAGGGATCAAAATAGCCCAGTAGCAACTGATGATTGTTAGAATATTATCTGATCACACATTCCATGTAAAGAATAAAGAAACAAAAAGAGAAAAAGCCATAAGGAAATAACAATGCTATGTCCAGGTTTCAGACTAGTAAGTGAATGTTGGTAGTGTTGATTGAGAAAAGGAATCAAAGCAATTTTCCAGCACCATTACTCATCCTTGAGTGTAGCAAAATCATATTTGGTCTAGGAATATAAGTGAATAATTAAACAGGAGACTTTTCAAACAAGGTTCTTAATATGATTTTAAAAAGCCAGAGCTTTCAAAATTGAATGTAGGGAGTTATTCATCACATTTTCCTTTGTGTCTTTCACCGAAATTTATTTTTATTTGCATCTTCCACATTAAAAAAATGAAGGAAAAAGTTGTCTATAGGAGGAAACCCAGAAATGACCATTACTGTTGTTAAAAAACAGGTAAACTTCCTGGCTGTTCTCTGAGCAGTAGTACAGTACAATTTGTTCTAAATCAGTGACATGCTGATGAAAGGAGTTGATTGAACCATTATCAGACTATGTTGTTTAAATTTATGAGCTCTCTTATGGAGATGAGTTTCTGAATTTCCCATTTGCTGGTTTGCTGGCACTGCTAAAGAGATTCCTCATTTCTTTAGATTGCTGTTGAATTTAATAGAAGAGAGAAGAAGTCAGTGGGAATAAATTACTATGAAAATAAAACTGCTTCTATTGGGAAGGAAGGAAGGAAGGAAGGAAGGAAGGAAGGAAGGAAGGAAGGAAGGGATACTTAGAGCAGATTGCCATTTTTGAAGCCTGAAGCACATTTGCATCTCTTGCAAAAACCTTAGAATCCTCTTTCTCCTTGTATTTATGTGTATGAACAGCTAGGATTTAATGAGCTTTCAAAGAACAATGTGGTCTTTGATCTATCACTTTACTCCAAGACATTCAAACTAGGTCAAAACTTGACTGCTGCCTTTTGAATTTTGGGTTCTGCCAAATTTTTTTGTTGTTCCTGTTCCTGAATATTAGCTTGGTTTTACAAATACAAGAGTCTCAAGCATGCTCTTTCAATGCTGCTGAACAAGTAGAATTCAAACATGAAGCCAAATTAAGTTTTCTGCATTGGAGAACCCTTTTATTAATTCCATACAAGAAAAGTGAATGGAATGAAGCAGCATATAGACACTGCAATAATTAGGGAGTTTGGGCTCAGTCATGAATTTGAATTTGAATCTGGATCCCAGGCCTCCACTTGTTTCATCTCGTGTCTTTATTCTTTTTTGCCTTAAATCTTGGAAAAATAAGAAAAACACAATGAGAGAACAGGAACTTTATGCAGAAAATGTCAGAATTGGAGTACAGTATCTGCTGTAGAATAAAAATAAATAGCAGTATGGCAGTGTAGTGCCCTGTAACTGGAAGACTATGGTTTGCCACACAATCTCATTTAGAATGTAAAAGAAAATCTGCAGAACCTGAAAACATTTGTCAAAATTTTCAGAGACAGAAATGGTAGGAAGACAGTAAAGTTCAATGGAAAAAGAAGTATCTTTTTTCCCCCCCAATCTCTCACTATAGAAAAAAACCTAAAATCATAATACAGAATCAAATTAATCTTGTAGGGTCAAAAGCCAGGCTCTTTCCTTCCTCTAGGTCTCTATTAGTTCAAAGTCCCTTGAGATATTTTTTTTTTTTTCAGAATTTTATGCTACACTTTTTTTTTTTCTCTCAATAAGTCATTCTGTTAAAAAATGTGACAATGGGAAATACTCATTTCTTCCTCCTAGGTATAGGGTTTGCAACCACAGTGGCATAAAAAAGAATTAACTTCTATGTGGCTGCTTATCTCTTACTTGTAAGTCCATCTAACCATCAAAAACAGCAACTACCAATCTGCAAAACCATCCTCAGTGCACTCTTGTTAGACTGTGCTGCAAACTTTGTAGTCATTAGTGGAAACTTGGACACAACCATTTTCTTCACTGAGTAAAAAAAAATGCTCAGAGAAAATAATATAGAGAACAGAACAGAGAGAACATTCCTGTCTACAACCTTCTGTCTGTGTACAATGATTAAATAAAATATATTAAAAAATAAAGCCAGCATTATTTTGTTATTTATTAATGTTTGCTATATATCAGTTCTCTAAAAGAGAGTAATTGGACTTTTTTTTTCTCATAGTTCATTAGCAACCATATTCGAATGTCATATTTTTATAAATATATTCATTTTATGTAAAACTGAAAGTAAATTTTGCTTTCTTTCTAATAGCTTGAGCAGACCCATTCTTCTTCCTTTTTTTTTCCTAAATTTTTTCTTTAAGTTTGGATTGTGTCATAATCAAAAGCAAACTTTTACTCATATGCAGATCTGAATGCTGATGCAACATATTAAAAAATCATGGACTTTAATGCACTTTTATTAACTAGTTCATTCTCTTACTGTCTTTCAACCACTGGGACTCAAATAAAACTTTTATTCAAATGGTTTCTGAGTCTCATTTCTCTATCCTCTGGTGATCATTTTGCTTATGATACCACAGCCTTATTTATACGACTTAGACTGTTCTCACTAGATGCTCATATCAGAATCTTAATCATTTGGATTCTATTGCCATAGGTTCAACTAATGCAATTAAAAAAAATGTTTGGCCATCTAATGAATAAATAAAAAAAATACAGACAGAAAAAATCAATTGTTGCAATACTGGTTAAAAATTGCTGTTATTCTTTTCTATATATCTATGTAATATCTCTACTTAGACTTTAAATATCTTTCTGGCTAAAACACGTCTACATAGCTGGATATATTGAACACTTAGATATAACTGAGAACTGATCTTTTTTTGATGGGAAATACATCTATAATTTTATCTAAACCACCTAATTGATGGAAGACAGAGTCCAAGTCAAGCAATTCATCCAGCTAAGCATAACTGCAGTATTCCTAAACTCTTCAGGATAGAAATAACATTTTAAATATGTTAAGTGGCAAGATTAGTTGTTAGAAGCGTATGGGGACAAAAAGAAAGCAGAATGACAAGTTTAGGTACAGAATTTAATAGTTACCAAGAAAAAGAGAGATTAAGGGTTTTAAACGATTTTGAATATTTTTGTACTTTCACATAGCTGTTTATCAGAGAGAAGGAAGCTAACAATTAACAATTAGTGAATAAAATGGGAATTTTATATCCATTAAAGTTTCTTAACACCATTTGAATTTGAAAAGATTGAAAAGACGTTAGGTGAGATGAAAATTTCCCTTTTTTAATTTTCCCATAAGAATTCACAATACTAGACAACTTTTTCTGAATTTATATCAGACTTAATAGGGGAAAAAATTCTATATCACATACGTATAATACATTTAATGAACATTTCCTTTTTCTTTCCTGATCAGAAGAAGACGACAGATGAAAGTGAATAAGAGAAGATGAAAGAAACAGAATAATTTTCATTATAATGCAGAAAGATTACTGTATTTGAAAGACCCAGTGTCTTTCCTGACAGTATTCCAAATCCTTGCATATCTATTTTCTTACAACCCTATTTTCTCTTCTAATATTTGTTCTGAGTACAGGGGCTGGAATAGCAAGCACTTGTAAGACACACTGCTGCTCAAGTAGATTTACTTCTGGAATTTTCGTTTTCTAAAATCTTGGATGATAATTTAAAATGTGTGATGGCTAATAAGAGGAAGGATAATTATTCAGAGGCAAATGACTGGGAGGATCAGATTTTTCCTGGACTTTGTTGTGGTTGAACAGGCTTTTTTGTTTTTTCCCTTTCACAATGTAAGTGCAAGTTTTTCTGCTTCAGACTACTGAAATATACAGTTCTCTGTGTGTTAATGCCCAGAGCTTTCTAGGATAAGTGGGATATGTCGGAGGGAAGGAAAAATGATACACTACCCCACCACAAACAAAGCAGTGCCATGTACACTGTCTCTCTGTCAGATCTGTAACAAACATGTCCAGGGTATTCCAGCTCTTTACACCCACATGATTTGTTACTAGGGAGGGCAGTGTCACCTATTGCAGAAAGAGTCCTTTACGGGATCATTAAGGCACTTCATTCATGGTCAGGAAGGCATGAATGCCTTTTTTTTTCATCTTTAAGCAAACATGAATTCCAAATGTATATTTTCCCTGAGTGACTGAGAGCAAGAATTTGGTTAAGATAACCTAATGGCTTTTAGCTTCTTGGGATATACATTATCCAGGCAAATGTTCTCAGACTGTGACAGTGTTTTTGTCGCTCGTATTACTGATTCCTTTTAGAAGATGATTTATGTCAAGATAATGTTATGCTTTAGCATAGAGTATTTTATTCTGAGAATAAAATTTTTAGACCGTATTTCAACTCTGTTTATACATTTGTATATGGCCCATGTGCACATATGCCATAAAATATGGGGCTTGTTTCCATAGTTGTAAAATGTATACATACATAGGCAGCACCCAGAAATGCAGATGGAGAGATCATAGAAGTTTTTTCATATCTTCCTTGTCCCTCCAGTTCCTCTTCCTGTCAGCCCTACAGCTATTCACTCATCAATCCTTCCACACTCAACTACCATGTTCTTGAAGTTTTCAAGTGATCTCCCATCTACTCCAGCACCTATTTCAAATGGAAAGATCAGTGCTTTACTATGATTTATAAATGTTTGTCCATCCAACTAATCTCTCTTAACAAGAGTTTGACAGCAAATGTCAACAAAATAGTTAATGCTTGTTCTTGAAACCTTTTGAAGTTTTCAATGAAGTAAATATGAGTAGAAGAAGAGTCCTCAGTACATAGCACTTTTCAATAGGAAAATTATATCCTTAAGCCTGACTTTAACAGCACTTTCAGACTATTCTTCAAGTGTTTCTCTTGAATAAGCTTTTTCTTTTTGTACACTTGCAATTCAGTAACAACAATAGGAGTAATGCAAACCTCTTACGCTTCAGTTTTCTCAATGTTTTATTCACTCATCATCTCCAATTAAGACCCATATATATTTTCAAAAGTGTTAGGGTTTTCCTTACGTAATTTTTCTTGGTTTTGAAGGAAACAGAAGTTGGTAAATTTTGCCTCTTCAAAGTAATTCAGATTTTTTAAGTAAAGTAATATTCTTTTTCCTCTGGGACTCATTTTCTTCTTTGCACCCCAAGGACTCTATTTTTATTTCAGTAACTTTCTTCTCCAGTCATTCAGCTGGAGTTTAAATAGCTCCATCTGACACATAATATTGAAGTCTGTAAAAGTCATGGACGATTACAGAAGAGGGTATTGTGTACCTGGATCATTGTAACTATGTGTCTATTCACAACAAAAGAAACTTTTAAGCGAAGAAGTGCATACTGGACAGTATATAGATGCTTTGATCTCTTTTCCACAAAAAATATTGCATATAAAATTGAGGTAGGTCAGCATTTGGTCATACTGTGGATCTCCACTTTATGGCCTGTAACATGATCCCATATTAGCCAATGTTATACGGAGGAAAAATGTCCATTCATATTCACTTTTTATTCACCTTTAGTCTTTTTCTCAGTTACATTGCCTAACAAAAAATATTAGCTCCAGCTTTTAAAGTTTGTTGTTCAAACTGTACTTGTTTCTTTGCAAACAGTCATAAAAAGTTGACTTTGAACAGTGACTACTATAGGACTTTAAGATAAATGTTGATATTTGGCAAAGTTGTTTACATATCCTAGTATTATGACTAATTTCCTATATTTTCTGTAATGAAATGTAATGATTTGCTCTGCTGTTGCCTCCCAAAAATCAATAAAAGATGATCCAGAATTAATGCACTCTATAGCCTAGTTGAACACTTAAAACAAGAAATAGGCCTTGAGCACTTTGGGACATAATCCAAATGGTTGGACTTTAAATGTGAAATAATTACACTGTGAAAGGCATTTTTCTCATAATTGAGATAAGCCCATAACTACACTTCAGTCTTATTATAAAACTATTCTCAAGAGGGAAAAAATGGACGTGGTTAAATAACATTGTGTAATATGGATTAAAAAAAAAAAAGGAAATTGTGAATTTTCATTCAGCACAGGAAATTGAATAAGCATTAAGTAAATGCCTCAATTTCAAATTAAGTGATTACTTGTAAGAGTCTCTGAGAATTCATGAATGAATCCTCATTAATAGGAAGCAGGTGGAAGTGGAAGTGAAATTCATTAGCAAGCAGTCTCCCTCATAGTTCTTCATGGTATAGATGTAGGTCACAGCCTAACTGAGCAGTGCAAGAAGAAACTGAAACACCCTTTTGAAGTCTTCAGAAATGGATTGCAAGCAAACAAGGCGGAAGAAAACAGATTGACACATTGCACGAATTTAGAAAAAACAAAGGTGTGAAAAGGGCAGACAAACTCTTTTTTATCAACATATGCCCATTGAGGGTGAAAACATGAGAATAGAATTTGTAGAATAGGTGAAGGGAGAATATCACAATTTACATTGAATTTTATTGTGCCTTCTATGTATTTGTGTAGATGTTGAACCTCAGTGCACTTAAGGAATTCTCTTCCCAAATACACACTGTTATTTTATGTTTGATTTTTCCTGTGATCACAACATAATCATATATGAGGAGGAATTTCTTCAAAGGTAATTGCAAAGAATATTCTGCTAACAGTCCTTTCAGAATTATTAAAATGGCATTATATAATATTTGGGGAAGGTAGAAGAGAAGGAAAACACAATGGTCTGGCAAATCACAGTTGTGTAGGTTTTTGCAACTCAAGACTTTTAATATTTTTAGTGTGGCACTTAAGCTATGGGGATACTTATAGTAATGGTTGTGTGAGTCATATGCTCTTTTTTATGCTTTGGGTTTTAATAACAACTATTTCAAACATGAAAATAATACCTGCCAAATGATGTAAAATGCTGCACAGATTATTAACTTTCAAGTAAACATTTAGGAAAAAAAGAAAAGGAACTCAATAAAGTTATTACATAACAAATAGCACAGTTACATTTTTAGCAGGACCTATTTATTCAGAAACAGACCATTTGTTCTTTCATTTGTTCAGCTCTGTAAAATAATATTTCAGTGTCTTTGCTCTATGTAGGATCCAAATTTTAATTTTAAAAGTCCTGGACAACATAGAATCTTAGATTTAATTAATTTAGAAAGGACCTTGAAGGTTTAACCACCTTGGAAAACCAGAGCCAAATAGATCAAGTTGCTCAGGAGCTTTTCAGGTTATTTTGATTATCTCTGAAGATGTAGGCTTCACCACCTTTCTGAGTCCCTGCTCCACTCTCAGATTGCACCAACCTCATGAATAAAAATAGACTGTCTCTGCCTCTCCTTGTTCCAGTCCCAGCTGTCACTGTGGTATGAAAGCATCTTTTCTTGTATTGGGATCTCTGAAGAAACAACAGCACTCTGGATGCTGCTGACATTCAGCTTGTTGTTAACAATGACTGTCAAGTCCTGCAAAGGTCTTTCTGAGTCTTGTAGAGCTCCTCTGTCTCCAGGCAGGGCCCAGCCTACATGTGGTTATTTCAAACCAGAAATTTCCATCAGTCTTTGTTGAACTTCAGGGTGTAGTTTCTATCAGCCTGTTTCACCAGGGTCAAGGTGGCTCTGCAGCAGCCCTGCCCTACAGAAGGTCAATCACTTTTTCTCCCACATCCACAATCCATATACAGTTTGGTGTCAGCCTTAAAAATTCTTCAGGGTGCACTATCTTTCTCCAACTGTGTCATTATTAGAGACACTGAACAGTATTGACCCCTGAGGAACACAGCTTATAACTTGCCACAAGTCTGACTTTTTACCATTCATTGACTTCAAGCATTGGAGCCAATTATTTAGCACATTTTTACTGCATTTGCCAGCCAGCCTTCCCAAACTGTATTTGACTGGCTGTAAAGATAGAATGGGAGATCAAGTGAAGGCAAACAACATCTGCTACTCTACCTTCATTCACAGGAGGTGTCATCTCATTGTAGAGCATTATCAGGTTAGTTAGACACAATCTAACTTTTGTTAGATGGTTTGTTTTGTGGTTGTGCCTAATCAATTTCTCTTCCACTGGGTACCAGTACGCAGCTTTTAGGAGGATGCATTCCATTATTTTTTGGCTCAGATCTATCACGTCACCTTTAGTTCTCTGGATCTCCTTTCGTGTCCTTTTGAAGATGATATTAAGTTTTCCTCAAATATATACTTAAGCAAAAATTTGTTTATAGTAAAAAACAAGAGCCATATTAAATAAATAAATGCTATATTTATACTGCAACAAGCCTAATATACTTTAAATATATGGGATAATAATCTCAGTACTGGTCAACACCTACTTTGAGCACTTACTTGCTAATTAGTGTACTGCACTAATATTTAGTGCCTAAATATTCTGATAGAATCCAATCTGAAAACAAAAAACAATTTATACACCAAAAAACAATAGTCAAACCTATTTAGTGTCTCCAACTGGCAAAGTTTCCTCTTAATGCTAAGTATAACAGCTCATCCAACATAACTAGTCATCTTCAAATACCTTGATACCAGAAAGCAAATGGAAAAAACAAACCTAAATAATTAAGCTTATCAGTGTACTCTTTCTATTGGAAAAGGGAAAAATTTATTATGGCTATAAGTTCATTAATTTTTTTTTTTTATTGTACACAGGTTTGTCTCAGATTATTCAAAAATATTTCTTTATCTTTTATAGTTCAAACAGTTATATATTGCAAATAAAAATTGATAAATATAGGTTTATGGAGTGTAACATACAAACATCACAATATCTTCATTCAAAGAATAAAACATGGAGGCTAAACGTTCATATAGAGTGTCTAAGTATCCTTTTCAAAGTGCTGGCTTCTACATCAGTAGAAAATCCGCTCAGACGGTTAGTAGAGCTTATAAACAACTGAGAATCTCCCTGCTGGTGATCAAATTCCTGCTTGGTGGCTTAGTATCTTTAATTGCAAGGGGAAATTTTCAATGTCTAAATACCTAGCTACACACAGGTTTATATATACTCACTCGTACTGGAAGTGGGTGAACCCATGAAAACTAACCTTTTATTTTTAAAATCTTGTAAGTCGCATATCTCTCTATGCGCTGTTTTACTTTGCTCTCTTAAACAGGTATCATTAAGTGCATATCTAATTGGTATTATCAGTCTGGAACAATTTTTACTTTTGCTGACTTTTTATATTGTGGGAATGATTCAGAATATAGTGTGAACTGAATATTGCACCAAGATGGACCAAAGTGCTCATTAAGCCTCATTACTGAGTGGGGAAAGATTCCAGGAGTTGGGAACTGACAGAATGAAGTTATGAACTCCAACTATTTTTGAAACATTCTTTCCTCAGAAGTGAAGTAATATATATACTGAATTATATATGCCAAGTATGATGCTGAATTGTTTGTTTGTTTTCTGCCCTATAAGTTTTTCTTTGCTATTAGGAAATGTGAAAAAGAACAGTATATTACAGTTAGTTTAAAATGTAGGAATTGTTCCTGTAGCACGTAATGCACAAGATGTTCTGCCAGCACAGGAGAGTGATATGAGAACCCTAGGGGGGATTCAAGTGTTTTCTACTTAATTTTTATTCTTTTTTTTGATGTCTCAATCCTTGTTTTAAGTATACTGAAATATATTGCAAGTAATTTTCAAGCTGTTTGTGAGTCATACTTAATAATATTTTGTAAAGGAATTTAGAATGCAATATCCCAAACTCCAACTGATAGAATCGTAATCCTCTGAGAAGTTCTGCAAATCACTAATTCTGTCATTAGAACCAGCTGTGGACACCTAAATGTCAGAAAATTAGATTCAGTCCCTGCAGCTTATAATGAAGCATCAAACTGCTGTTATAGCTAAGTTAGTAGTGTAAGTTTTTCAGATCTTTTGAAAGACTTTTATAACCCAAAGTTTTTCCATCAATATACACATATGTATTTTTCCATAGGTGTATATATAGGACAGTTTTCAATTCAGTCATATCTCTGGTTATTCTTATTGCTATTTAAAGAAATAATTATAAATTACACTATTATAAATACAGGAATGGTAGACTGCTGTAGGGCAAGGAACCCAGATTTTCCCTATACTGAGCAGCAAAAAGAGACAAGATTTGTTCCTGTATACAGGGAAATGTTTAAACCTGAGGAGTTTTACCTGTATTTTAGACATAACAAAAAGGTGTTTTTTGATAAAACTCTCCTAAACAGAAAAATGTATCAAATTTTCCTATTGGGTCTGTTCCTATCTAGTTTTTCTGATATCACCCTTGCACTTCAGAGGCAGTAGGTTTGCTTTTTCTTTGCTTATTGGCAGCTATGAATTGTCTTCCTCCAGTCACTGAGGAGCTTAATGGGCACGTTGGTTCTGTACTGATCCTGTGAAAACCCAGAAGGTTGTACATATTCTTCTGCACACCAGCAACTTGTGGTCTCATGGCAAGGCAAGTTAGACTAAATCCTTTAGCTCAGCATTTCCACACGTTAATGATGCGGTGGTAATTCACTTTAATAATGAATTTGAAATCCTTAGGTTGGCAATGCAATGTTTTGAGTAATATTGCAACATTTTTCAGTATTTCTAGACTTGAACTTTTGGCATGTACTACAGAATTTAATTCCTGAATAATGGTATTTCCAAGATTTGCAATTTTGTGTACCACAGTGTATTGTAATATGGAAGTGCTTCACCTTCTCCAAATGAAGTTCAGTTCCAAAATTAGGTTTCAAGTGCACATTAAGAAGAACAGAAATTAGAACATGAAATTAATGTTCATTACAAGATCTTCACACAAATCAGTGTCACTGACAAGTTTTGAGCACAGTGAGAATGACAGGACTTTTGAAAGTCAGGCAATTAAATTAACTGGAAGAGATATATGAAGGAATTTACACAGCCCTTTCCAGTCCATTTGAAACCTCTAATGCTTACCTCTACCATAAAAAGCACAGTTCACTTAGTTTATTTCAAAATCATGCATTTATTTTACACAAAACAAAAGTGCAGAATAGTTCATTTAAATATACAATTTATTTGTTGACATGATCAGCCTTGTAAAAAGTTACTAATATTTAAACAAACTCATAAAAGTTGTAAATAAATAAAAGTGATCACAGTCTTAGTAGCTTATGTAAAATATATCACAATGATTTTTCTCTCTAGAAACAACTACAGAAGATATGTGGGTGATTACTTATATAGTGGAAATAGCAAAACTGGATTTATAATACAAAAGATTGAAAATCTAAAGCAAGTATTCTTGAAACAACCTTGAGATTTATTATGAATTTCTGCTGACTAGAACTGCCATATTAGAATTTCACTACTGAAATTTTTTGTGTCTATATGTATTGCAATATATTTATTACAAAATAAGAAATGTTGTACGTTGGTTAGCTTTAGGTTTGCAAAGAACTGTTTCTATTACTAAGGCTTTACTTACAGCTCTTCCTCTAAAAAGATTTTTTTTCATACATAAAAAATAGTTCCTCACACAGAGCATACTGGCATACTGTAGTGGCAAATACAGTAAGAAAGGTATGTTTCTGGAACCTACTTTCCTGTGGCTGCTGATGGTACCCAGAACACCCACTAAACCTTGTCCAGTTAGCTGTTCTCATGCTGTGTTGACTGCCTACTGATAATGACTGGACTGTTTGTCCATACTTTACTGATCACATCACTCTCTGGAGAATAAATTTATTGATTCATTGATGACCCTTTTAATAATGCAATTACATTTCATGCTGCTTAACTGATTCACTGCTTCCGTTGATTGTCCATTTATTGATTTCATTTGCTCAGCTAATTTTTAATCCTTTAACTTTGCCTGTTTAATTTCACTCCATTACCTGTGTATTTTACTTATAATGAGTTTTACAACCTAATTGACTCTGTACCTACATGATTTTCCCACTTAATTAATTGTGTGTTTATACAATTAATTGCATGGATTATAAACCCCTAATTAATTGATTACTGCTTAATCACATAATTTCCTGGAGCTGACCTGCAAAAAATTTGGTGGCCATAGTCACATTCTGACAATATTTGCCCACATTTAACCATGTCTCCTTTATCCTCCCTACTTTTCATCATCTATCACCATCTACTCTACCTTTTTAATGACCCCATTGTTTTACTTTTACTTTTTTATTTGAGTTAAATACTCATTAGTCTCTAACACTGTCAGAACTTGTCTTTATTAATTCCATCATAAGCTTTAATTAAATTTTTATTCAAATTTTGCTGCTTCCAATTAGAAGCTGAGTATGTTTCTGCAAGGAATCTGAATTTAATCCCAGATTATCATATATTACTCTAGATTAATCCTGGCAAATTAATTAAAATCATTCAGGAAAAACAAAACAAATCAAAACTGGACTAGATCATAGGCCTATGATAGCATAGTCAGGAATCCAGGTAGTTTTCCATACAGAACTACCCAGAGGGCTATAAAATGCCCTCTGCTATGTATTTACTCCTATGAATCTTAAAGGGAGCTAACATTATAGAAGGGCCTCACTAAAAGTAATCTATACCACAGCTCCTCAAAAATTTTCTGAGAAAAATAGATGTGGCTTTGAGTGTCTTGAGGAGAAGATGGGAGCCAAGCTTTTAAATGTCTTATAAGTACCTCTTCTTTTTTTATCTCTTTTTTTTTTTTTCTTTTTTCTCTGCTTAAGGGATCATAACATCAATGCTTCCTTCCCAGTTTCAGAGATTTTCACAGTTATGCATCTCACTTCTGGGCTGAGCCTAGTCTTTGAAGCCCAAAGAGACGAAATTCCTTTATGTGCAGAAAGAACTCTACTTTATGTAGACTGCTGCAAATAGAAAATGTCCTGAAAATATGGATGGACTCTGTAGATGTCCCTTTCAAGGTCTGTAGTGTACAGACACAATATTTCATGCTTTCTGAACCACTTTGGTGCAACCAGGAAGAGGTTAAGAAGCAGCTAAGTAGACTTGCTGAGTGTCTCTGAGAAGAAAGATTTTACTGGGTTTAACTGTTTAACTGAAGGGAAATTGAAAAGGATTTGATGACAGAAGAATAAAATTACTCCTCTAGAGAGAATACCCTGATGCAACTGTGCTTCAAACATCTTTAAATTTCCCTCACCTGCTGTAGTAGGCTAAACTTCTAAACAGAAATATTAAACAGCTAGTGGCATGTCTTCCAAGTTACAGAGTCTGCTATCAAATTAAAACTTTTTTTCTAATTTACTTTAAAAGTATTGTAAACAAATATAGCTGTACCAGCTGGCAACATATTATTTTCCCCATGTATAACATAGATAAAATAAACATTAAGTTATAGCATTGTGCAATAGGGATGCACACATAAATATTTTGTTATTTAGTGAAAAAGGCTGAAATATTGCATTACATTTTGGTTCTTTATAAGCAAAAATTATGGTAATGTGAGTAGACACAATGACTGTCCTAATTTAGCATAGAAGAAATTAGACTAGGCTAAAGCAAAAGGTTAGAAACTATCCAAATACAATTTTTGGTGTCTGGTGGGCTCTGTGAAATTTAACTTAGAATACTTAGGGAGATGAAGTGGCTGAGTTAAGCTTAAAATCATGTACTGGTATCTTTGAGAAAATGATGAGGAGAGCTGAAGAACCAAGCTTTTGAAAAAGCAGAGATACATGTTTAACCTTAAAAAGTGGAAAGCTGCAAATGTATAATCTTAAGGATAGTTTTCTCCATAGTGAAAGAAATAATTTAAGAGACATCTAGAAGGCAATAAGGAGAAGTGTGAAGGACAAAACATTTCAAAGAATCTTTTTTGCTTTTTGTAAGAGGATAAAAGACTGTGGATAGAACAGTACAATGATATCATGCATATTGACTTATCTATTAATATATAGTCTCCATAGTAACACTTTTAAAAATGTATCTCACATGATTGTATAAGCATATTAGAAGCACATGGATTATTTGAAGTTACTACTGACTAGTATATTTTAAAAATATATTCAAAATAATTTTGTAATTTTTTTCCTGACAAACTGTGCAGATACAGAAGAATTTAGAATATCTCTTATTCTAAATCTGATACCATTCAAAATGTCATGAATGTTTTTAAAGACTTAGTGGTGCTTATATTAAATTTGCAGACGACAATGAATCCATGTAGGCTTAGTGGCAGACAGGACTAGTCTTCAGAGAGATATCCATACATTGGAGCAATAACAAAAAATATAATTCCAATAAGATTCAGTGTCCTACATGTAATAAAAATATTTCTTTAAATGGAAGGATTGAGGATTACTGACACCAGGTTGCCAGAAACTAACTTCAGTTCATAATAAAGTTGAGTATGAAACAATATTGCTACAATGAAAGACAAATAAAATACTAGGTATTTTAAAAAGAAAAACTCTTTATTTGTAAAATTTGCAATAATCTGGAGTTCTGTGACCAACCAGAGGTATAAACTTTCCAAGAAGGCCTAGAATAAGGTTAAAAAAAAATCATACATCTATAGAAGACAACTAAGGAAATCATGTAAGACTTTAACTTCTTAAGTCTAGACAGAGTGAATCAAGGCTCTTAGTTCTAGATCATAAGCGTTCTTCATGTGCTCAACTGCGAGTCCAAGGAACTGTGGCTTTATATTATAACTAAGGAAATTTAGATTAGATTCAGAACAAACTTTCTAAATTGAAAGGCTTGCTAAGCCCTGACTATGATTCCTTTGGCATAGTAGAAAATTCAAGTGACAGCCAGGTGTGGTTATATGTCAAATAAGCAATGGACTATTGTGGCTCTTCTGCTGTCTGGCAATTGGGTGCAGACCCCGCTGCAGGCTAGCTCTNTGATTCCTTTGGCATAGTAGAAAATTCAAGTGACAGCCAGATGTGGTTATATGTCAAATAAGCAATGGACTATTATCACAAGATTCCGCCTTGATCAGGTAGTCATAGAAAATACCTATATTTTCCATCTTGCAATATTGCTTTTCAATCTTGTATATGTTTATTTTTCCCATCTATGTTCTAGTTTTATAGGTTAGAAATACAGAGAAAGACATATTTTTTTCCAATTAATGCTAGAATATATTAAAAATAAAAATTCTATGATCTGGGATTCGGTTTAGTGCAAGACATACTTTTTAGTCTCACTAACTCAGAATATTGTTGCCATTTTTAGATGACAAATGGTCATTATAATGGAATTATAATGGCAAAAATTGGAAGTGTTTTGTCAAGGAAATAAGTCACTCAATATATTCTTCATTCTTCGCTCAAGTGAAATAATAAAAAACTACTTTTCACTTCTAATTTAATGGGGATTATCAATTTTATGTTTGAGAATATCTAGAGCAGACAGTCTGTGTAAAACATTTTCCTCCAGGCCAGAATTTGAAGTACTTACTTTTTTCAGCTGACAAGCAAATCACCATGATCTTTTGAAGAAGCAGTCTTACAGAAAATGCCTGGGTACTAAACAAATGCTTTTTAAATTTCCAAGACCAAACAGAGATGGGCAATATATTCTGAATGCTTCAGAAACCTGTCCATGTATTTTCTAAGCCTGTCTTTCCCAGCTGTACTTCTAGCAAAATCAGCAAAGCTTCATATTCTGCACAACTGACTGGAGAAATGAAATAACAAATCAAAGTCCTAGGAAATAAGTGTTTAGGCAAGACAGGGGCTGGAATTTTTCTTTCCCACAGTCTCACAGAGTCTGTAAGTCCAAATGCAAGCCCAGAAAGTATAAGGACAGCTACAAAGACAAAACATATTTAGGGAAAGTAGGAAAATGTCCTTGCATTTTCTTGTGTAGCAGCATTCCTCCCAGTACCTGCATGCAACTAAACATGTTAAATACACTTATTTCTAGTTAATCCATAAAAGTTTGGAACTTGCCTTTGAACACTGCTGAAATATTTGCTCAAAAAATAGAAAACCTTCAGGATCCCTTTATAACTACTTAAAAAGTCCGAAGCAGTTTGGATTCAGAGTGCAAATACATGCAAGCTCATATGGAGTTTTGGTTCTTTGTAGATAGCAGAAATGTTGTCAGATTATGAGATGGAAACAGCCAGCAGAGTTTTCAGTACACAGAGGCCTGAGATAAAAACAAAACACAGCATTGTCATTTTGTAACAGCTTTAATCACGCATAGCAGTTTGTTCTTATGAATATGTATGAGACACTGATGAACATGAATGATTGATATTTATGATTCGCAAAGTGAAGAAGCTTATCTATATGCAGATTAAGTACCTCCAAGAAAACTATTCTTCCTTTTCTCCCTCCTGTTTTGGCAAAATTTCTGCACCACCGAATGTTCAAAACTTGTATCTTTCCTGCAAAAACAGCTTAAAGCTTATAAGAAAAAAACCCTCACCTATTCTTTTAAAATATTTTACTCAAAGATTTCTCAGAATAATTTGGAAGAATACATAACAATTGCTATGCAGAATATTATTTTAAGATATTTAGGAAATACAGCAAGCAAGGGACAAAAGAAATATTACTGGTTTATCTTTATATTAATGTTAGTATATTTAACAGAGCTAATATTGGAAATAGAAATATTATGCAAAAGCATTGTGAATTCATTTTATCAGTTACGATAAAGAATACACATATGGGCTTAAAACTATAGCTTAAAGATACTTAGCCTTGGAGAAAATGAACCTTTCTCAGTGCAACCTGAAATTTCCCTTACACCATATTAATCCATAAAAAGCATTAAACTTGGCCTCTGAAAAATCCCTGAATTTTACATATTTTTTATAATTCAAAATGCCTAATATTTAAAAGAAATCTTGGTCAGTGTTATGAGATTTATACAAAATTTTCCATGTGATTTAGATCTTAAGTTTCCTCTCACACAAGTGCTGCACTTAACATACAGTGCCAAGCTCTTTCTATTATTGCATGTTGGAATAGAAAAAGAGAAGTCTATTGAAATATTAAAATTGTATAGGTTTGTATTGCATTTAATGCATGCAATGTATTAAATGCAATACAAACCTATATTATTTTAATATATCAATAGATAAACAACAGAAAAATATTGGAGGCAACAGTAAAAGATAGTCAATGATACCATGTTTTCTTTTGGGAATGAAAATGAAATTACACCTTGTCTGTACAAACAAGAAAATACTTTTTAAGTGGAAAACTATGTATAATGGTAAACCTTTTTAAATGACATCGTAATAGCAGCTCATTACCTCTTAGCATCTTTTGAATGCCAACTCCTTCATGGTTTCAGCATTTCAAGGCACACTCAGCTTCAG
This sequence comes from Ploceus nigricollis, assembly GCA_013399945.1. Lineage (NCBI taxonomy): Eukaryota > Metazoa > Chordata > Aves > Passeriformes > Ploceidae > Ploceus > Ploceus nigricollis. Next base: position 192,492 of record VXBC01009551.1, read on the forward strand.
GAAGCTGGATTAATAATGTAATGACACAATTAAGATGAAAAGAAAGGGACCTGCTGTTCAGGTGATAGATATTGTGTGTGAGATTTTACTGTACCAATATGTGTCTCAAGATGCACAGGTGTTTCTAACAAAAGTTACTATATCCTCAAAATATATTTTGCCTTAAACATGCCCTGCAAATTCATCTAGATATCTGAATTAGTTTCCAATGGCACTTATCCTAACAATTAGGCATTTCATTTGGATCCATGTTCTGATCCAGGTCTATGAATGAAATTTATAAAAATGAAATAATGCGTGAATGTCCAGAAAGTGGCCATTTATAGCTGTGAGCTTTGATGAAAATCTTTACAAGCTTCTTTAAATATGATCAACAGATATTTCTTCTAAATGTGGTGGATGTCAATGCAAGATGTCTTTTATTGTGTGAACAGCTTTTGGTTATCTTTTTAGACCTTTTATTCTTCAGGTGCAGATTTAATGTTGTTACTATTGGCTGAATAATTTCATCTCAAAAAACTCCACAAAAGTCCCTCCTGAAAAGCACTTTTAAGCTCCTGGGGTTTACCTTGATAATGGTCTAAGTCTTGTTCTGGTCGTCAGTGACAAGCATTAAAGTTTGAAGAAGTGTAAGGAAGGTTATTAGAAGTGCAAAAGGAAAAAGGTGTGAACAAAACAAAACCAACCAGAGCAGTCAAAATTCAATTATCATTAGAGCAAAGAAAGCAGGATGGAGAGCTGAAAAAGAGGGAAGAAGGAGTTCTATTTACTATTGGTAATGACCTACTAAAAATTTCCATACACTGTATTCAGTACAACAGTTGCAGTATTCCAGACTATTACACTGAAATAGTACTTTCCTTACTTTAAAAAAATAAAAAACCACAATTTTTTTAGCTTAATACCTCTGATATACCATAATGAAACAACATTATTGTACTCTTCTAAAGCTGATTGTAATTAAATTAATATACATTACATTTAAAGTAATTTAACACTCAAGACCTGGACTTTGTTGCAAAAGTGATCTTCCACATGAATGGTCATTTGATTCAAAAATTTTAAATATTAATGTTGAATGAATGAATGTTGAATGAATGTTAAAAAAGATAAGTTTCCAATCTATCTGATGAGAAAATATCAATGGATAGTTTCTTTCTTTTACTATATTTTAAGGTTTTTCATTACTTTCTGGATTAAATTATATGGTAGAATTGTAATTTCTACCATTATATGGTAGAACTATGAGTTCAAGATGCATTTGGACAACACTCTGAGGCACATGGTGTGATGGGGTGTCTGGCACAAGCACGGGAACGGGACGCAAGAATCCTGATGAGTCCCTTCCAACTCAGCTTTGTCTATGATTCTGTCATTCTGTCATTCATACAGTTAATTAGCAAAGCCAAAATATCTAGCTTTTGACGTGGAAATATGCTGTACTCTTTCAATCAGAATTGGCAAATACTGATTCATATAGCATGTTCAATAAAAAATGGAGGATTATTTTTGACTACTTTTTATTAGATAACAAAATGGTGTTATATTGGAGATACTATGAAAACTGTGTATCAGAAGAAAACCACTAGGAAGAATAATTATACAACTAAATAGTTTTTGGCTTTGTTGATTTTATATTTCTTATCATGTTTAAAGATTATATAAACATTCTAGTAGCTAGCTGGGACAATACTCTTTGAACGGGCTTTTAAGCCTGTGTGTTGCAGTTAGTTGTTGCAAAAAAAAATTTCATGTCTTCATTCAATTCTTCTCCAAAATTGTTTATATGTGTGCATATATATATACACACATATATATATATGCCACTGTACTTCAGTCTTGCATTAAGGTTTTAATAGAGCCAGGTGGAGTGAAAATACAAGAAGAAATTGTCTTTTAGTGAGGAGGGCAAAGATTTAGAGTATAATGAAATAAAAAACAATTAGAGAAATACATCTAAAGTTTTTATGATGTTTTTAATTTCTCCTTTTGTATGTATATATGTGAGATATATATATAAATGAATATATATGAATATATATTCATATAAGCAAAATCTCAACACTGTGTTCTTTTTACTGAAACAAAATTGTGTTTGATTTAAGTTTACAATTCTTCAAGTAAATTGGTCTATTGACAATACATTTAAACATTACAATAATCCACATCTTCAAGAGGAGGACAATCTGAGTTAATATTTTCATTCTGCATAATAATACCATAAATACCAATTCAACTCAAATGACCTTGTCTTCAACGTTCCCTGTCAGCCCATTTTAAAAAAAATCATTTCCAGAAAAACATTCCCCAGAATTGGCATTTTGATGGCAAACTCTGTGTTTAAATGTGCCCTTATTTAAATTAATCTAAAAGTTCTTGCTGGCATAAAGAAAATGGGATGGATCATTTGGAGCTATTCTTATTATTTCTGCTATTAGATGCCACTAGCTTTGAATCCACTAATTTTTGTAGATGGACAAAGAATAAGGAATTGAGTTCTCAATGATTTTTTAAATTCCTATGAAAATTGAAGAACTGTGCATATGTTTAGATAAAACACGGGAATGATCTATTTCTGATGTACATTTGTTTTATAAGAATATCAGAGTGCTTTGTCTCTGTGAAATGATTGGGATACCCAAAACTAGTGTGGGAGAAACAACAAAGAATGTATTTTTCATTTGAGGTAATGCCAGTTATACTCCTTAGGAAGAAATTACATTAGTGTATAGATTAAAATTAAAGATTGTGTTATTTAATTTACATTTAATTCTGTAATATTCCCCAGAACTTTTGATTCAAGAAAATAGATTCAAGTAGAGTGATAAAGGAAAACCTAAGACCCAGATCCATAGATGTTCCAGCTTTTAAAAAAATATAATTTTCTCACAGATATGAAGCGGAAAAAGAATCCAGTCAAGTCACAAAATTATTAATTATACTCTCATTTTTCAAAATATTTACACCACTTACTAGCTAGCACAGCATCTATATATTGAAATTATCAGGGTACATCAAGAATATTTTTCACTTTTTCAGGCAATATTGTATTCAAGATTTTTTGCTTCTAGTGTTCCTTATTCAGCAGGAGATTATATATACTGGAAGACTTGCAGATCTCGGTCATTATCATGTATTTCCATGTGATTAAGGTTCTTCACCCTTAGCACATTATAAGACATCCTTGGCTCGTAGGCAGCACTGTATAAATTAGAGGATTCACCAAGTGTGAACAATAGGTCTTAAAAACTCAAATGACCTTGTCTTCACAAAAAACTTGCTACCAGTATACATTTAAAGCTCGGAAAAAGAATGAATACATATAATAAGGCTAACATCTTCAATGAAGAAATGAAAAAGAAAAAAAAAGAAGAAAATAAATGTTTCTTCTTTTGCCCTTCTCAGTGTGGAAAGTGAAACCAGCAGAAAAATAACTTCTTCAACATATCACCCACATAACAATAACCCATATTAAATTTTCCTTAGATAGTTAGTTTGAAAATTAATGGTATTAGTATTGAAACATCAGGAAGATATTGTCACCAATTGTACTAAATAGTATAACTTTCAGCTAGATGTCCTTGATATGCTTCAGCAAACATATTTCATTTTAATATCAGCTTTTAAATCAACCTCCAAGTACATCTCAAGATAACAAAGGTTATAAATTAATTTGCATAATAAAACAATAATCCTGGTGCACATTCAGAATTGCAGTGCATATTTTAATACCATTTATTTTATACCTGTTGATTTATTTTAATACCATTTATTTTATACCTGTTGATTTAAAACTTATCATTTCCTATTCTTTCTAAACAAATTAGTTCTCTAAAGTAATAAGAAAATTTGAGAGGAAAGTACTCTTTTGCCAGGATTCTGATGACTTAACATATTTTATAGAGAAATCAATGGTGACTTCAAGTAGAATATAGTATTATGACTCATATATACAGTGATGTGACTCAGAGAAATATTTCCTCATGAATTATACATTCATGAGAAACTATTTGATGAACAGTGCCTATATTATGCCTTTCAATAACTAAAGCTATTCAGTAGAATTAAAACTCAGTTTCTGTTTATTTTTCTTCCATGCTTCTTAATCTTACTAAAAATTCACAAAACTCCCTGTTTTAAAAACAAAAGTATAACCCATAAAGCTCACATACATTTTGGCACCTCTTATGTCTAATATTTACTATGACAAAACTCACACCTTGTATAATAAATTTCTTCAGATATAAATTTGGCTCCAACCTTGCCTCTGACAACCCTAAAGAAACCTCAAAAGAAAATAATGTGAGTTATTCAAAGTAATTATTTTCTTAATTGATTGGAAATAATTCTAGATAGGTTTCTAGATGTTTTTAATTAATTTATTCCCTCTGTATCTCAAAATTCAAAGCAAGAGGTTAATATTTCATACTCTTTAGGAGATTACTCATGCTTCACCCAAGCAAATAAGCTATTGGAACAATTTATTTATTTGGTCAGCTAATAAATCTCTTTCATTGTTTCTAGCTGTTCCTGGAGTTATCACAGCCTGTGAGACCCTGAGAAAACCAGCATTTTTCTCCCATGTACTTTCCCTACTCATAGCTCCTTCATTTGTCTGCTTTATCTATTTTTTCCCAATTGTTAATTGGTAATTTTTTTTTATATTTGTGTTTTTACACAATCAGCAGACTACCTAATATCAGTCTCAGTGACAGTGAGCAAAACAGTTGTTCTTTACTGTTTAAATGTTTCAAATTATTCCTGCTAACATTTCTTACAGTAAAACAAGTGCAGATTATTAAACTGAAATAAGCAGGTATTAAATAATTAAAATGTGTCTGAAATGATGGTTTTAAAAATAGTGCATAGACAAAATATAGCATACCATTTCCTGGTCACACTGAAAAATTTGGAGAAAACCAGATGTTCATCTAAATCTCAAACAGAAATACACCACTGATGTTGAGAATTACTCTAAATAGATTAGGCAAATTAGACTAATTTGAAAGATGAGAAGACTATTACCTATGGTTGAGGAGGATGATGTGGAAGCAGAGGAAGAGGTGATATGGTTGTTAGCTGTCATGGGAGAGAGACAAGTAGAAAACTATCAATCCTGAAACACTGAGCTATTAGGTGAGAGTAGGGAAATACTACGGAATATCTCTGCTTGACGCCATGAAACTGTGATGTTTATGGATTTTCTCAGGCTCGTCTTTTAAAGTGGCCTAAGTGTTTAGAGATGGAAAAGCTGTTTGTCAAAAATATTCTAGCATTAACTGCATCTTTCCATTACTTTCTTTATCTTAGGCATGAAATCTTCCTAACATGTAGATGTTCAGTTTCACCTATATAATTACCAGGCAAGATCAATTTTATCCTGGTAAATGTCTGTATGACAACCAGCAATTCAAATTTTTCTGTTGTTTGATGAGGGGTAGAAGGGAGAAGATTACTGAGATATTTTTAGGGCACATAAGCCCTTTCCCAAGAACTTGACAACACAAAACACATGCATTCATCTGTATCAGCTGGTATCATAAAGGATATCCCCTCTTCCTGCAATGTTTGTCTTGCTTACAATGTTGTGCCAGTGCAGCTATAAGAGGAATAGAACTACCAACTTTTAAGACACACCTACCTTTAAGACACATCATTTAAAATAGACTAAAAACATTTTATTCCATCCTTCTCTTTTATAAAATTCAAATTATTTTGACAGCTGTTTTAGAAGAAAGAGAGCAAACCACTGAAGCACTGATGTAACAAAACCCCACATCACCTTCCTGCACAGATAGAAATATAATCATTGTACCTTCTTCTATCCCTGGGGGCTATACTGTCCATATTGATCTTTAAATAAATAAAAACCAATTTGTCTCTGTAAGACGACATTGTTCTATTCCCTTAAGGGAAATTGCTGACTTCTACTTGTTCAGGCTATAACAAACTGCTCCTAGATGGGACAGAGACTCTTGCTGTCTCACTTTAGGAACAAATGTCTGAATGGGAAGAGGAGAGACACATCTGTGGTCTGAAATATCTTGCTTGATTTTATATCCAAGGAGAAGAGAAAGTTTCACAGAGCTGGTCTAAGTGAGAAGCACTTTTCACTGCATGCTCCTCAATAATTAAACAAAGCTACCAGAGATCAGGTATAACAGAAACACACATGAGGATATATCCTGCAGCTAAGAATCAACCTCATAGCACTGATGAGGCTGTAAGTTCTTTCTAGGTGCCTGAATGCATAACTAGAGATTGAAAGAAAACATGTAGAAAGGATCATACATAAGCTTCCTACATTGTTGTGCTGAAATGGGATTTGGAAGGTAACAAAATGTTGAAACCTTTCTACCATGTAGCTTTCCTACATTCTAAAATCATAGCATGCTTTTGTTTTGAAGAGACCTTAAGGATTACTTAGTCTCACCACTCTCACAGTCAAGAATTTCTCCCTAATAGCTAACCTAGATTGACCCTCTTTCAGTTTGAAGCCATTCCTCCTTTTCCTGTCACTACATATCCTTGTAAAGGGTCCCTCTCCGGCTTTGTTGGATCCCCGTTCAGACACTGAAAGGCTGCTATAAGGTGTCCCTGTAGCCTTTTCTTCTCCAGTCTGAACAACCCCCAGCTCAACCTGTCTTCATCAGAGAGGTGCTCCAGCCCTCTGATCATTGTTGTCACTCCTCTGGCCTGGTTCCAACAGGTCCACATCCTTCTTATATTGTAAGACTTAGAGCTAGACAGAGTACTCCAGGTGGGGTCTCATCAGAGCAGAATAGAGGGATGGAATCACCTCCCTTGCCCTGCTGTCCCTGCTGCTTTTCACATTGGCTTTCTGGGCTGCAAGTGCACATTGCAAAATCATGACAAGTTTCTCATCCATCAGCACCAAGCAAAATCATGACAAGTTTCTCATCCATCAGCACCAAGCCTTTCTCTTCAGGGCTGCTCTCAACCCATTCTTCATCCAGACTATATCAGTGCTTGTGAATGCCCTGACACAGATGTAGGACCTTAGACTAGGCCTTGTTGAACTTTGTGAGCACTCAGACAGTTGTGGTCAGCAGTTTGTTATTCAAATGGAGACCAGTGAGGAGCGNGCTAACCTAGATTGACCCTCTTTCAGTTTGAAGCCATTCCTCCTTTTCCTGTCACTACATATCCTTGTAAAGGGTCCCTCTCCAGCTTTGTTGGATCCCCGTTCAGACACTGAAAGGCTGCTATAAGGTGTCCCTGGAGCCTTTTCTTCTCCAGTCTGAACAACCCCCAGCTCAACCTGTCTTCATCAGAGAGGTGCTCCAGCCCTCTGATCATTGTTGTCACTCCTCTGGCCTGGTTCCAACAGGTCCACATCCTTCTTATATTGTAAGACTTAGAGCTAGACAGAGTACTCCAGGTGGGGTCTCAGCAGAGCAGAATAGAGGGATGGAATCACCTCCCTTGCCCTGCTGTCCCTGCTGCTTTTCACATTGGCTTTCTGGGCTGCAAGTGCACATTGCAAAATCATGACAAGTTTCTCATCCATCAGCACCAAGCCTTTCTCCTCAGGGCTGCTCTCAACCCATTCTTCATCCAGACTATATCAATGCTTGTGAATGCCCTGACATAGATGTAGGACCTTAGACTAGGCCTTGTTGAACTTTGTGAGCACTCAGACAGTTGTGGTCAGCAGTTTGTTATTCAAATGGAGACCAGTGAGGAGCGCTGCTCCTCAAGGGTTGGTACTGGAATTGGCACTGTTGAACATCTTTGTTGATGACATGGACAAGAAAACAGAGTGCACCCCCAGGAATTCTGCAGGTGACACCAAGCTGAGTCATGCAGTTGACACTCTGAGGGGATGTGATGCCATCCAAATGGACCTTAACAGTCTTGAGACATAGGCTTATACAAATCTCATTAAGTTCTACAAGGTCAAGTGTCTTTCATCCTTGATTTTTTCCAATAATATGTGTTTGAAGTAAAAAATCATAAGGTGATATACAATAGGTTGGAGACTAAGCAAGCAAGCAGCAAATTAGGACACACAGATGAAGCCCAAAATTAGAGAAATTCCTAATCTTGGTTCACAAGAGAGGAAATCAGAAAGACAGGCAACTATTCACAATTTTTCATACTACTGAATGTTCCAGTTTGCATTTACAGTGATTTATATTAAAAGATGTATAAACTGTAATAACATCTAGTTGGGAGAAGATGAATTTCAGTAGTTAAAGGGAGATAGAACACCCTATGTTTAGTAAATAGCAATCTGTGAGGTATTATTACTGGAAGAAATTATTAACAAATCCTATTTCCTTTTCACCAAACTGCATATCTCCTCAAAATGGTTTTTAATTCATATTTGAATGACCACAATGCTTTATCTGTGGAAAATGTGCCTTGTAGGAAATTATTCTTGTGATATAGATGTACATTGTTCTGATATTTCAAAATGAAGCTATTTAGAGAAGCCTTTACTATCTTGTTTCCAGCTTCTTCTGTCTCCTTCTTACAGTTTTTATTTTTTTCAGAACTATTCCTTCACACTCAGGGCTTCATTCCTGGGAGGGGGTGTGTGTCTCTGTGTGTGTGAGTGAATGGCAGATGGAAAGAAATTCATGGGCATAGGTTAATATTAATTTCTTAAGCTCTCTTTTCCTAAAGCAAATATATATATGAGTTGAATATTTAGCAGGATCAATAAATATTTTTCCCTGCTTGCTACTTATGTCTTGCAATTTTCTTGGTCTAAATAATATTATGATAGCTTAAGTCCAGAACTCACTCAAATGCAGTATTTTCAAAATTCTGTAGCTAGTCTGAATATGTGGATTGTCTTCTGGCAAACCATTCTTGGATATGTAAATGTAAGCTTCAACATTACTATTTGTACATTTTATACTTAGTCTTCACGTAATTAGTATATTAAAAAAAAAATCAAAAAACCTAAAAACCAAAAGCCAGATAATCAGTGCAGTAACCAATGAACATGATCTTTACTCTCTGAAGTCACCTTTTTACTGCACTATGGTCTTAGGAGTAAATGGTATTAAACCCTGACTATTATTTTCCCATTAACTTCTTTCCCTTTGCAATGTGTTAATATAAGCAGAAAGATTGTGCACCCATAGATCTAGTCAACACATCTTACTATACATTTTTTATATTTTTCTCTTAAATGTTATTATTTAATTGGCTAAAATCCTAGATTCTCTACTTAAACTTACAAGCTTGCAAAAACTTTCAAAAATAAAAATATTTTTTCTGTAGAAAGAGACAAATTGTTTTTAATCTGTAGTCCAAGACCCCTAACTGGATTATATTATTCATAAAATTATTTGTGGTCAATAGACTTTGGCTGGCTGGCAGGAGCACACCAAGTTGCTCTGACACTCCATTCATCAACCGGACAGTGGGAGAAAATAAAATTAAACTCTTTTGGGTCAATACAAGGACAGGGAGATTACTTACTAATTGACAATATGGGCAAAACAGGATTTCTTCCTTGATTTGAGGAAGAATAACCTAATTTGTTGTCAATTGTTTGTAAAGGAATAAGATACTTTGACATATTTAAAAACATGAAAAGAACAAAACCCAAATTCCCCCATCCTTCCCTCCCTCTCAGGTTTGATTTTCTTCCTCATTCTTTTACCTTCTTGACCCCTGCTATCCTTTCCATGCCATGTGGAGCAGGAAAGGTAGTTGTGGTTATTTCATAATTCTCCATCTATTCCTCTCCTTCCTCCTCATGCTCTTCCCCAGCTCCAGCATGGAATCTCTCCATGGGAGACAGCCCTTCATGAAATGCTTCAGTTTGGGTCCCATTCAAGGAAGTACAGTCCTTCAGGAGGATACTACTCCCACATGGGGCTACAGCTACTGCCAGAAAACTTCTTCCTCTGTGGGTTCCTCTCCAGAAGTCACAGTTCCTTCCAGACATCTACTTCAGCTTGTGGTATTCCATGGACTGCAGTGCGGGTATCAACTTTGCCATGGTCCTCTGTGGGCTGCATTGGCACAGCCAGCATCACCATGGTCTGCACCATGGACTGCAGAGGAATCTCTGCTTCCTGTCTGTAGCACGTCCCCATGTTCCTTCTTCTCTGGCCTTGATGTCTCCAGGGCTGTTTCTCTCACATTTTCTCACTCCTCTCTCACAGCTGTTGTACAGCATCTTCTTCTGTTATGTTTTCTTTAGTACGTTATCACAAAGGCACTACCAACCTTGTTGATGGGCTCCTCTTTGGCCAGTGGTGGGTACTTCTTGGAGATGGCTGGAATTGGATTTTTCTGACCTGGGGAAAACTTATGTGATTTTCCTGGAGAAGCCACCCTGCAGCACCCCCAGCTACCAAAACCTTGCCAATTAAACCCAATACAACATTACAGTCAAGAATTTATTTGCCAACACTCCTTCCAAAAGAATAAAATCTCGTGGAAATTGGAACAGAAAATAGATTTTGCACAGAAGATTTTAAGCTTCCAACTCAAAACAGAAATCCCAGCATTATTCTGAATTCAGTACTTTCCCTCCTTTGTTGTTAGAGTACAGTTTTATAGGCTTTGTTTCCTTTAGATTGGTCAAAACCTTGTGCAACTCAAGGTGTGGAGACAAATCAAGCTTGATCAGTATGTAAAAATGCTTTCATGCATTTCACACACAGAATCACACAGAATAATGAGGTTGGAAGAGATCTCTAAGATCATCAAGTCCAACCTATGCCCTAACNAATCCAAGTCTTCTGTAATAAGCTTGCTTGCCTTCACTTCTATGAAAGCAGTTTTATGCCTAGCTTCTCACATGAAATTGAGGCATTATCAGAGAGATTGGCTCACAAGTGCTTTGACGCAATTCACAGGTGCTATGATATACTCTTGTATATTGAGAAAAGTAGTAAGACAAGATAATTTTTAAAAATCTGTTAATTCAGCATGTTTAGAAATAAAACATGCTGTTTAGTATAATAATAATTCCTGTGTTCTTTTCAATTTCTGAAGACTCCAGTAAAATATTTCCAACTGAATTACTGAGGCAGTTTCACTGATCTATCTTAGTTACTCTGTTTCTGGGTTTAAAGTGTCTTCTTGCTTTATATGTCCACGGAAACATAGTGTTTCTAGTTTGCAGCTTTATCTTAATAATTTCAAAAAGATATCAATATCATCTTTTTAACAGTTGCAATTGTGACACAGAAAAATTTCTTTTTAAATTCATTAAAAAAAATATTTCTTTCCTGTTTGGACAATAAAAGGCTCAGAAATCTTCACAGCTTATTATAGGAGCAGTTAAGAAGAAAGGTTAACTTAATGCACAAGGCCACAGTATGGAGAAGTAACAAGCACAGGGGAGGCCATCACTCCTAACACTGAGGTAGCAGGAGCATTTATTTAGCCTTGGTATGTGAGAGAGGATTAGCTCTTAAATCAACTGATAAAATCCTCTCTCTCCTTTCTCTTCCAATGACCTTTTCTTCTCAGCCCGTTTCTCTTTATGTTATTGTCAAGACTCTACAGGCTCCTGCCTTCTGCTCATCTGTGCTTTGGACAAGCTCAGCCTGCAACAAAATTACCCACTGCTGTTCTTCAGGATTCCAGCTTTTCTGGTTCCCTCCTTCATTCACTGAACATGTATTCCTATATAGGAAAGGTAAGGCATGAGTCCATTTTAGATCAGCAAAAGGACAATTAAGACAATACCTCTTCTGAAAACTTTTATAAACAGGAGAGAAGATAAAAAGCATTTAGGCAAATGAAGTGTAATAGGCATTTTACTGAGTGTTGTTTCCTTTTCTATTTCTTTCTCAACTTTTTATTTTCACAAGAATTTAATCAGCTTCTATCTTTGTAGGGATTCACAAAGGCCTTGTCATGTCTTGAGAAAGTCAAATATACATTAAAAGAATTTTAACGGTACTTAAAAAACAATTAAAAATTTAGCAAGACCCTAACCTTTGCTCAATTAAATGTTATTTGTGAGGTGAAGAGCTGAGCATATGGCTGAATTAAATCTAAGTCCATATCATTTTTTAACATTAATTATAATTAATACAAATAAGACTTCAGGAATATTGATGAATCATCCTCTGAATATTTGATATTTGTTGATAGAAAAAAATGCAAAATTATAGTCACACAACTGAAGACGATATCACATTCCAGGCTGGCAATGCTCACACTTCACACTAATATGGTGCCCCATATTAAATATATATATCACTTTCTTATTTGCCAGGCTACTAGAGAAGAGAGAGAGAGAGATATTTTAAATATATCTGCAAAGTACAGATAAATCTGCTTGTGCATGTATTTTTGATATCCCACTATCAGAATAAGGAAAATAACAAAACACAACAAGTTTTAGTATTGCTATGTAGGATACAGCTGCCTGTATTTCTGCAGCTAAGACATTTCATTATAGCCCATTCAAGGTGATTATGCTTCATTTAATATGAATGCAAAGAGTATAATGCTGAATAGGTTTAAAGCATTCGTATAATTTTGATCCCACAAAGAAATCTATTGCAACACAGATTTAAGAATCTTTTCACTTTCAGAGTTAGTTAAACAGCTGAATGAGAAACTGGAGAAATACAGAGTTTCAACTTTAATTTACTGTTTTGAGTGACATCAAATCTGATGCTGGCTGCTATGTCATTTTCTTATGTCATAATGAAATCCTCATTAGAAATTATTTTCTGAGGGCGAGACTTCAGTTGAATCAATGTTTCTAAATTAAACAAGGAAAAAATTGATACTTAGTGGAAAGCAACTACAATTATTAAGCAAAGCTATAATAGTACATGTACAATAGTACAATTATACTTTGCCATAGATCTGTCCTTTTTGTCATAAAGGTATCATAACATAGAAGCTAGAAAAAGCAGTATTTTCTTGGATATGCTTGAATTGTTGAAGAAAATGTACTCATCTTCCCCTACAGTTCTTAATTTCTTCACATTGTTATGTCTACATCTGCCCTTTCTCCAGCTGTGCGGCTCCATGTATAGGTCATAAAGTAAGTGTAGCCCAAAGAGAATGTGTTCAACAGGCTGTCTCCCAGTGGGAACAATTATTTTTTAAAAAAGCAGTGGGAAACAGGAAGGATAGAAATTCCCTGGATGTACACAAGAACTTTGTTGCCATAGCTAATAGGGCATTTCAACGACTGACAAGTGGGACACATTTTCTGTTGAACAGAGCCCTAAATTAAATACAGTTCTTGTCTCCCTAAAAATTTTAACTCTTGGAATGCTTTTCTTTTTTCTTTTCCATGTAATGAGAGAAAATCATAAGTAGGAGTGCAGAAAAGCCTGATTCTCTGTTCGTTCAAATTTTCATCAGGAAGAAATCCATACTATAGCATAAATCAGCTTTTACTTAAGAAACTGACCTTGATTTCCTCAGAATAAATGGAATATCTCAGTTTTCCTGCCCTCTCACTATTGAATATCTCACACTGATTATGGATCAGTCAATGACAAAGCCCTTTGGCTTATGGACTGAGAAGGTCTAGACATACGTCTAGACCATGTCTGTTATTTCTTCTAACTTGTGGTTAGCTACAGAAATACTTTTAGCTGCAGAAATACTTGTTCCCTAAAATCAGATTTCAATGATATTCCCTTCCATACAACTGAAAAACATTTCCATTCTATTATCAGCCATTGGGAAAAAAAAAAAAAACAAACCAAAAAACAAGCAGGAACAGCAAGAAGAAAGGGTTTCAAGACTTCCAAAGTGATTTTATCCTATTTAAAATGTACTGCCTTTAAAGATTCTAGGAGCAAGGGTATTTTCTCTTGGCTGTCACTTAATCCATTTATAACCCAATAGTAACAATGAGGAAAGTTAAAGTCAGACAGTGGGGCAAGCCTCTTTATGCATCATTTGACCCCTACCTACCCTTATAACATCTGTTAAAGCATACATTTTTCAGTGTTTCCACATTTACTTACTATTTTATTAGAAAATTTATCTTCATACATTCATTCTGTTGGATAGTTAAAGCACCCCTCCTCTTGCTTACTGAGTAATTATATTGCAGACTATTGCATTTGCTCAAAAAAGATATCTTTACTAGTCATTCACCTTGCCAGCTGATACTCTGATAATCAATACAGAACCTTCATAATGACACATATGGTCTCAAAGAGTACGTTTTACATGTTTTACTACAGAAAAAATAAACAAACAAACAAACAAACAAAAACCACAAAAACCAAACCAAGGAAGGAACATATAAAAGGTAAACCCAGATAAATTATTTCAAATAGCAAAATCATCTACATTTTTAATGCTATTTTCCTCATTGTTATCAAAGGCGTTACTTTTTCATTACTACTTAGTGTGAAATAAGGAGGGAGGCCATATTTGCTTGAAAGCAGTAAAAAGAAGCAGATTTAAAATCAAATTTCTTCTCTTTATGCATGCAAAGGAGACAGGGTACTATGCTGGGTTCCCAAAATAGGTCTGATAGTTACTGTTTGTCTCCTAACCGCTAACACTGCAATACTCAAGGCAGTTTTCATTAGAGTAAATAAGTTTGCAAGCCTTACCCTTCTGTATCACCTATAATTTTGGGGCACTGGATGCAAACAGTGACACTGATGTGACTTTTGGTCTGGGAATGTGTATGGTACAAGAATTCTGTCTTGGTACTTGAATTGCTGTGCGTACTTACTAAGGAAACCTTTTACATAAAGAGTTTCTACTTCGGAGAGGAACACACAGCCAACTTCCAGGCAATCTGAAAAAACACAATGGCATACCTAATTAAGAAGATAATAAAGACATTTACTCAAGAAAAGCCCAAGACTAGTTATTTTTATATCCTAGTTAAAATAAATATAACATCTTGTTCCCAAGTGTAGACACTTCTGCATATAAGTAACTGAGGATTAATCATCATTACCCCAGGGAGTTCTATTAGCTGTGATTTAGATAAACAGAAAATCTCTTTGTGTGAAAGTGTGAAATGTGTGAAAGTCTGACTTTGTTCTCAAAGTTTGGAGAATTCCAGTTACCAAAACTGTAAAATCAGAAATATAAAATTCTAACTGGCATGTTGGAAATTATATTAAGCAGATAATCAAAGTAAATACAGTAAACCCCCAAGCATTTACTGCCAAGCAGGTCTTATCAACAGTTTACAATGTTGGAATGCTATATGCCATGCAAAATTATTTGATTATGCATTAAATGTTGACTGAGGAGGTTTATAGTAACTGAAGTAGATTGTGAATTACTGTGTCTTTGAGATTTATGTAGAAGATTAATCTCCAGATACGAAAAACATTGTGAAGACGGAACTCTTTGGGGTTATTTTGTCTTGAACTTCAGCAAAGCTCATGAAGAAGATCACAAAAATAACTTTGGTATGCCCTCATAGACACATTAGTTTTGAAACCACTCGTCTTCTTTTCTCTGAATTTTTGGTTTGAAAAAACACTTTTATGTGTTGAAGGAGTTTTTTTCTTGGTTTATAGAATTCTATAACCCTGACCTGATTGTTCCAAACCTGGAGATGTAACTTCAGAGTCATTACAACAACACAATACTATAAAATTCTTTTCATCTTGTTCACAGGAAGTTTATTATTTAAGGGTAGCATATTTAGCTGATTCGGGGATAGAAGCAACACAAAGCAGAACTCAAAAGCTACACTATAGATATAATTCACCGACATTTTTACATGCATGATGCATTGCTTTTACACTGACATTACTTCTAGTCAGTATATTATTCTTTCTAAACAGTTCAAACACCATTGTATTAAAAATTTACTCTTTTTATGATGAAAAAATTGCATAGCTTATCCCATTTCCCCTTACTTCTGGATTCTATGGGAGTAACAGAGGAGTATATGTGCAAGCATTCACCAGCAGAATAATTAAAAAACTGATGTGGTCCCTCAGGATGTGTTCCTCAAGTTTGGGACTCCTTGTGTGTATAGGCAATGATCATTGATAGACCTATTTAACATACACTATTACTTGGCAATTCCATAAGCTGAATGGAAAAGGAGAAGTAATTATACTATTCCCAACCCACTGGATCTCTTTGGTGAACATGTCTGGTCCATGCTCTTAAAACACAGGAAGGAAATAGAAGATAGCTGTGTGAATATTCTTTGTTTATATGGATATTATCATCAATTGTTACTTGTAACAACCTGAAGAGCAGGAAAGTTTTGTCCAGACTTGTACTGGAAAGTTTTTGTTGCACAAAAACCTTTTCTTGATCTCTCTGACTTCTAAGAAATTAAGAGAGGGACAAGGATATCTAAAAAGAAAAACAATACAAAATGTGCAGTTGGTTACCTGAAGTGACAAAATGGTCTATTTCTGTATACTGGTCATTTCCACAAGAAATAAACATCCCTCATGAGGTTCCCATGCGCTCACTTTTTTGAGCTTGTCCAGGTCCCTCTGGATGGCATCCTTTACTTCAGATGTCTCAGCTGCACCACTCGTCATGGTGTCATCTGCAAACCTGTTGAGGGTGCACTTGATCCCCTAGCCTATGTCATTGATGAAAACACTAAACAGCACTGGTCCCAGTATGGATCCTTGAGGGAAACCACTTGTCACCAGTGCCAACTGGGGCATTGAAACATTCACCACTACCCTCTGGGTATGACTGTCCAACCGATTCATTGTCCACTGAACCGTCCACCCATCAAATCCTTCTCTCTCTAATTTAGAGAGAAGGATGTTGTGGGGAACTCTGTCAAAAGTCTTACAGAAATCCATACAGATGACATCCATAGCCCCTCCCTTGTCCCCAGTACAGTCACTCAATCACAGAAGGCCAGTAGGCTGGTCAAACAGGACCATGTTTTGTTTTGTCAGGAATGTTGTTACAAGGTCCACTGTCACAAAAATCTTAATAGTCTAACTGTCTCAGCAAGTGTGTGCTGAGTTTCATTTCTTTGGAGATCAGCTCAGTAATGAATACTCATATAGAGAAATTGGAACTTGAGGCCAGTAGTAGTTCTACAAAAGTAGTGAAACCACCCGCCTCTTTCATACTATCACTTATTTTCCAGTCCCTTTTCCATGTTGTTTTAGAGATCGAGTCTGAAAGTATTTCCAACATAGGATTTGAAGGGACAGATAGGAAAAGTTGAGTTCCAATCAAATGGATATCCTGCTGAGAAGACAATAGAGATTTGATTCAACAAATATCTGGCTTTCATTTGAACCTCATTTCTCACAGTTCTCTTGTTTAATTTCAGGAAAAACTAGAAACTGTTGACATGATGTAATGAACACATTACATTTAATCACATCACTAACACTGCCTGGTGCAAGTTAATGAGCATTCATTTGAGATTTTGGACTCCTTTTTATTTTAGTCATTAAAGCAAATAAACATTGCTATGAACAAATTGTCTCACTCTAAATAGAAGAAGTTTGTGTACGTGAGCAGGTCTAGCATTTCATATACAAGTTGTGATCTCAGTAGTGCTTCAGACATACAATTACACCTATCTGAAACCAAGGAGTTTGTTCTATAGGTAAACTGCATAACATCCTGAACTTCATCATCACAGATTTTAACTTCATTTGGATTTGATTCTATGATCTTTTGGTGTTTATTCGGTCACAAGCAATGATGTTGTCCTGGTTTTGGCTGGGGTAGCTGGTACAGTGCTGTGTGTTGAATTCAGTATGAGAATGATGTAGATAGCACACTCATGTTTTGGTTGTTGCTAGATTGTGTTTACCTGAAGCCAAGGACTTTTTTTATGTCTCATTCTCTGCCAGTGAGAAGGTACACAAAAAGGCTGGGAGAGAGCATAGCTGGGACAGGTGATACAAACTGACCAAAGGGATATTCTACAGAATGTTATGCCCAGTGTATAAACTGGGGGAATTACTTGAAAAGGGGAATGATCAAGGTTCAGGGATGGGATCTGATATTGGTCAGCAGGTGGTGAGCAATTGTATTGTGCATCATTTGTTTTTTCTTGATTTTTTTCTTTTTTCCCCATAATAATAACAGTACTAATAATTTATTATTTATTCTTTAGTTTTGTTTCCATTATTAAACTGTTCGCTCTTATCTCAACTTTTGATTCTCCTCCTCATTCCACTGGGACTGGGGATGAGTGAGCAGTTGGTGCTGCATTGCCAGCAGGGCTTAAATCATAACAAATGTGAAAGTCAAGTAAGTGAAAATTCAATGTCTAATGTCTATGTATTTTCTTTTATAGATAATTCTAACAAACTACTCTGTACATATGAAATTTATTTAAAGGAAATTTTCTGGTTTTCTATACAGTGAGCTGCACCACAGTTTCACCTGGCATAAGCTCTCATGTATGACAGTGTGAGATTCTAGTTTAAGATGTGTTTGAAAGGCATTTCAAATGGCATTGACATGTTGGCTCTTCTTTATTCTTTTGAAAAGATCAGTAGCAGAAACAGCATACTCCTAGTATATAAAACAGCAACAAGTTTGAGCAAAATTTTTGTTAGGGAAGATTTACAGTTTGCACCATACCTTTTTCTTTTCAATATCATTATTTTAATTAACTTAAGCAAGATCTGTGAAACAACACACAATAGTAATATAGCTTATGTGGTATAATAACAATTCCCACAATAAAAACAAAATAAATATAGTTTCTTCTCATGACAAACATAATTGTAGTTAATAATAAAAATTTATAAATCATATTTCATATATTGCATTATAATTTTCCATATCATGACACAGAAAAAAATATTAAAGGAAATTTTAAATAAAAAGTCAGTCTGTCGGGACAAAAGCAAAATTCCCTAAATATTAGGGAAACCCAAGTAACAGACATCTCTTTAAGCTTCCAAAAGGAGAAGGAGAAGCCAAGGAAAGTTCATAACGAGATGTTTCTGTTTTAAGAAAAAAACCCGAAAACCAGTAACAATCAACCCCATTTTTGTATCACCTTTGTATTGTTGTGCTTACAAACAGTCCTTTAGTATATGGAATATATTTGCTTGTTTGTTTCTCCGCTTACTGAGCATGGATTATAATTACCTAGGTGTAAACATGCCACTACGTTTTGAATAAATGGAAAGGTTATTCTCCAAAGTGAATTCCTCCCAACACGCAGTTAGAAATAATCTATAAAGGTGGACTTCAGTGCTGGGTCCTAATTAAAATAATTTCAATAGCAGAGTGAATATTAGGTCCATGTATTTCTTTCATGCATTGTTTATTAGTTAAGCACTGCAGTGGAGAACTCTTACTAATAATCAGTAAATCATTGCTGATTCCTACAAAGAGTCCCATCCTTTCCTCTTGCCTTCCTCAATTCTCTCTTGTTCTCTTCACTTAGGATGAACAAATTATCATGGGACATCTCAGGCTGCAAACTAATTATCTCTTCTCTAATTATAGACACACACACACACACACACACACACATCTACCAGGTGTTTGTTCCCACTTATGTGATTTATCCGCGTAAGTTCCTGAAAAGGGTGACCCAGCAAACTTAGCGTAGACCTGATAGACTCAGTTCCTATGAGAAGATAAAACAGGATACCTGTCTAGCAAGATTCAGAAGATTGGATATTTTTTTAAGTGTCAGAGATTGCTTAAGTAGGAAGGATTATACAAAGGCAAATAGCTGAGACCTCCCTCAAATCCTTCCAAAGGCAAAGCAAACAAAACAAAGAAAAAAGCCAGCTACTATTCAGCAACAAATACCAAAGAAGTGTAAATCTGAAAGTTTCCAAACTACAAATTCTAATACAGACTATTGCACAACTATTCCTAAAATTTTTGCTACTGGAAAACTTAAAATTGGTGAGTGTTAATGGCCATTAAAAATAGATTCAGGAAGAATTCAAGCAGCCACTAACTTGAGGTTAAGAGTTCAGTATTGAGCCAATTAGATGAAAGTACATTTAAAAATGAAACAAACAAGAATAAAGAGTCATACAGATATATTATCTAGTCAGAAACTCTCTATATAGGTGTTTTAAAGGATGATAATTCTCACCAACAAAGCAGCAGTCCTTACATGAGCAGTCACTTAGGAAGGTAAAGGTAGATTCAAGACTACTTACTTTTTTAAATACTTATAAGCTTTCTAATTAAGGATACTTAAAGCCTAGGAAGGTTATTTTGTGGATTAAATCAAGAAGTAAGAAAAGAATATATATTTATGTGTAGTGTGCAAATTGTCAACATATGTTACTAACAGAGTTCCAAAAAGTTTTATGCTGAGACCTGAGGCATTCAACACAAATCTACTTAAAAAAAAACCGAACAAATTAGAAGGTTTTCCCTGATACAAACGCTGAATTTAGGATGAGGAAAACAAGTGGTTACTGTAAAGAGTACACAGATGTACGCAGTAGGGGGAATAAACTAGAAGAATTAAAAATCTATGTGAAATCTCATTGCAGTTACAGAGACATGGTGTGATAGCTTACATAACTGGAATGTTGTCATGGAAGAATGGGTAAGAGAGGTGAGGTGATGGATTTGCTCTTTATGTGAGGGAGCATCTGGAATGTCTCAAGCTCTACCCAGAGGCAGAAAAATGAATCGAGAACTTATGGGTAAGAAGCAAGATAATATATATGGGTGATACTTGTGGGCATCTGCTATGGGCCACCTGACCAGGAGGAGGATGTTAATGGGGCTTTCTGTGGAAAAGACTGCCCAGGGACGTCCTGGAACCTCCCTCTCTGGGGACATTCAAAACTCACCTGGATACATTCCAGTTTAACCTGTTCTCAGTGGTATTGCAGAGGTCCCTTCCAACCCTAACGATTCTGTCATTTTATGACCTGTGACATCAAGGTTCCAAAGGTAGAATAAACTATCTAAGCCAAAATCTAAAGTCACAGGATGCACTTGCAACAGGGAAACACATCTGGGACACTGATGATTGGCTGTCAAGTACCTTTTGAATATTCAGTTAGAAAAATATATGCAATTTAAATATCTTGTTAGATTTAATAACAGCTGTCAAAAAAGCACATTAACATGCCTAGGGGATTAATTCCCAACTTCCTTAACTGCATCTATGTGACTAAGACAAGATTCAACATGTGCTGTAAAGTCCCAGGTGAATATATTTCCATGTTTTATGCAATGATAGTTCAAACTAGCTGAAATCTTTTAAAAACATTGTTCAATTAAAAGACATACTTCAAATATAGAGAAATAGAAATTTTGTAAGTCATGTTCATTCACACAACAATCTGAAAATGTACCAAATCATAACCTTGTTTAATCAAGCTCAGCCAACAAACTTCCTTTTAACTGAAGTTTCCCCTAAATTTCCCCTAAGATCTTCATAGAGAAGTCGTTGAACTATGAGCTGAATGAGGAGGCAGTTTGGTGAGTTAAAACTGCCTGAATGATTGGGCTCAGAGGGTGGTGATCAGAGATATAAAGTCTAGTTGGAGGCCAGTAGCTAGCAGTGTACCCTGAAAACCAATACTGGGTCCACATCTTCAAAAAAGATTGGAGTGTAGGGTTCATCCTCAGTTTGCAGATGGCACAAAACTGGCCAAAGTGTCTGATACAGCAGAGGACCTTGCTGCCATCCAGAGGGTCCTTGAAGAAATGATCTGAGAGGAACCTCATCCAGATCAGCAAGAGGAAGTATGAACTCCTGCAACTGGATACCAAGCTGAACATGAACCAGCAATGTACTCTTGAGCCAAAAAAAAAAGGCTAATGCTCTCCCAGCATGTATTAGACAAAGCATTTTCAGCAGGTCAAGAGAAGTCATCCTTCCCCTCTATTTAGCACTGGCAAGATCACATCTGGATTGTTGTATCCAGTTCTTGCTTCCCCAGAGCAAGACAGACATGGACGTACCAGAGAGAGTCTGAAAAAGTTCCACTAGGATGATGATGAGACAGGAGCATCTGTGTCATGAGGAATGGCTGAGAGAGTGGGAAATGCTGTTCTGCATGGAGAAGAGAATGCTTGGGGGAGATCTAATTAGTGTTTATAAGTTCCTAGGGAGGAAATGTAGAAGATGGAGCCAGGCTCTTTTAATTGGTGCCCAGTGTGAGGACAACGGGCAGTAGGCAGACACTGAGACGCAGGAGACTTCCTCTAAAGATCCAGAAGAAGTGTTTTAATGTGAGGGCAACTGAACACTGTTGCCTCATAAGTTGCCCACAACAGCTGTGTATTTTCCATCCTTGAAGATATTCAAAGTCTACCTGGGTGTGGTCCTGGGCAATCATCTGTAGGCCTCCCTACTTGAGCAAGGAGATTGGACAAGGTGACTTCTAAAGGTCCCTTTGAACCTCAACCATTTTGTGATTCTGTGACTGAAGTTTTATTATCTCTCTCATTTTTAAAAAACACATACAAGGAGTGGCTACTGTGACTATTAAGTTATCTCTCTATCATAATTTGCTTTTTAATTTTTTAATTTAATTTAAAAATTGCTTTTTAATTTTTAATTAAAGCAATTTAAAAATTGCTTTTTAATTTTTAAAATTTTTTTTAATTTTTGGAGAAAAGGTGAAGGAACAGTAGATTTGACTTTTTGCACAGTAGCTTGAAAGAACAACATGGTTTTAGGACAAATAATAAGATATTCACCTTGATCCAGGTTGTAAACCATGAAAACTGACATAGCTTTACTGAAGTGAAAGTACCTGACCTTTTAATGCACTTAATATTGTTAAGGCTAGGTAAATAATTTTTTAAAAAATCACTCAGAATTAAAATGTATGGTTGTTTTTTTGTTCAACAATATAACATAATATATTTTTTATTTAGCAATATAACATAATATCACAGTGTGTGACAGGCATCAATCACTTCAGGAAGAAAACATAATGGGGTCACAAGGGCATGCAAAGCAATGTTCAGCAGAACAGAAGTTAAACAGAAGCCTGTACTACAAGGAAGACAAATCTTGTAGTTCACAGAACTACAATTATATACATTTTTGTGAAAAAAAAATATTGCAAATTTTGTACTTAAGTTTTGGGTTGGATTTTTAAAATTGAAATTATCATTAAAAACACATAAAGAGGAAAGGTAAAGGACCAAAATTTCAAGCATTGATAATAAGAGGGTTATTTTAAGTGGTTGGATAGCATTGCTTTCTAGACTAGTTTAACAAATAAGTTTAAAAGAAGTACCTAAAAGCCATAGAAATTGGTTTGGAAACAAGCTATTGACTCAAAGATGAAGATTTAGTTTAAAATCAGTAAAATCACAACAAGAATAGAAACTGAAAAGAATTTGGTGCTTTCACAGGTACTGCAAATCTCACTTTTGGTGAGGTAATCATGAAAGTTTTACCTTTGCCATAGAATCATAGAAGGATTTGGGTCGGGAGTGACCCTACAGATCACCTATTTCCAAACTGTGTGCCATGGGCAGGGACACTTTCCACTACACCAGATTAGTTGTGTATCTCTTAATATTTGTCTTAAATAACTGCAAGATGCTCCATATGTACATTTTCTTATTATGACATTATCTACTAGTTTAAATATCTCTTCTTCCTTCCTGGAATTTAGCTTTCATATGCATTTATAGAGGGAAATCACAGCTGTTTTCTACTTTTGTTCTGTCATACAGAGGAAGACAAATTTTTCTCATCTGCTGCTTTTTTATGATGAGTCCTTCCTTACTCTAAGCATCTTCCTGGCCTTATTTTAATTTACCATCTTAAAAGAAACAGGTGAGAGTACACATAATCCTGCAATTTAAATTTTTTCTGTGACTATTATAGATCATGAGAATTTTCTAGTCTCAGTGGAAATAGCTTTTTTTGCTTATCTAAGAATAATCAATTATAATGTCAAAGAAGTATAGCATATTATTTAAGTAAAATTATTTTGCAATAAGCCATATTACATTTTATTTCAACTTCCATTAACTTCATCATTGTAATTATTCCCCTCCTCATTTTTTCCCCTAATATGACTGTATCTGTCTTACTCTCTGGGTATTTTCTATATTTCTGATATTATTACTCCGGATTCCTCAATTTACAAAAACTTTAATCTAGCTTTTCACATCAGTTCATGCAGAATTATAGAATAAATATTTTAGACTCTACACTTTTCATGGATTCAAAGAAATGCCTTTCAATTACACCAGTTAGATTTTTCACAACCTTTCTCCTATCAGCCAAAATGAATAACCCTCTCAGTTTCTCTGTTTTTACAGGTTACTTTTTGCTGTATTTACTGAAGCTTTACTGTCTAGTCTACTCTAGTCTACAGCACAGCAGCTGTATCCTAAACTTGAACTTTACACAGTTCAAGAACTTTCTCCTGTCTCCTTCTGCTAGATATAAAGTTGGCATGTAGATAAAATGACTAGGTCTCGTTTTATCCCAAATCCATCTGTTAATTGGAAACGGATTTTTAAATTCGAAATATGTTTAAGAATAGAATTTGAACCATTATTCTTCTTGTTCAGATGACTAAAGTATAGAAAGAAGCCCGAAATGCCTCACTTTATTAATTGAAATGCTTATAGTGGATCCATAGTAATCTATACAACAACATTCTGTTTGCAAGATGGATCTAGGAGCTCAGACTACATGCAGTAAATTCCACAGGACTAGAATTATATAAGTTTTCCATTCAGCTCAGTAAATTAAAATGTATTTCTGCAGCCTGAAACTAATGCCAAGGATTTATCTTAGAATTTAAATAAAGCTCAGTTTTTACTGTCATTAATTAAAAAGGAAGATTTTTTTTTTTGTCTGAGATACTTTAAAGGAAAGCAAGCAAATCAAGCCAGAACAAATAGATTTATATGTGAGCACAAACACTCAATTATGGAATTGCTCCAGCCTTCCTTTCATTTGGTCAAGGTTCTCTTTCCTCCTGAGCAGCAAAGTAATCTGCTGGCAGCTAATGAGGTGAAAACAAACAGACATAATTAGAAATTGTGTAATTAACATATTTACCACTATAAATACTGATTTGGTGGAAATTATGATTTTGACAAATTTCCAAATTTTAAAGTGGAAAATAAGAAGAATCTTTTTTAGGAAAATGTATCTGATTTTGTAGAGTATAATTTAATCTTTATTTTTCATTTGTTACTCCTGAAGTGCTGCATTTTTTGTAATGTGTTAATGTCTCACCATGAAAGAGATCAATGCACACTGTTTTACCCAGTGTCATTACATATTAATTTTAAACAATTCAGTAATTACCATTATGTTGTTCAGTATATTTTATCCTTCCCTTCATTGGGAAAAATATAATCAAAACAGTCAAACTATACTATAAACATCCCATACAGTCCCTCCAACTCCCATAGGACAGTAAACTTATCCCCACACTGGAAAATAATTGTGATTCACAGTGGCTCCTCAGTGTTATTTTGAAACATATTCAAAGGTTGAATTTAACAAGTTAAGGTTTAATTTACATCAATGGAGACCTACAAAATTCTGAGACCTGAATCGTCTGTTGGAGATGCTCCTCATTTTACTTCAGTTTATGATGTATGGAGAGCCTGGGACATGTAGGATATTAATTTACCTTCCTTCACGTCACTGAATGGCTCTTGGGCCAAAGCTAAATAGCATGTGGGATATAATATTAACTATATGCAAGACATCCAGGTTTGAAACTTCTTCATATTTAAAAACTGTACAACCAAAGTCTTGGCATTTTTTTTTCCCTACAAGAATACCCCTGAGAGTGGAGGTGGAAAATTTTAATTTACTCAGTAGGTAACTGCATTTTCTACTCTGATCTTCATTAGAGGCCTCTTGATTATTCTGCTCTCATTGTCCATCTGCAGGTCCCCCATTGACAGAAACATGAATATTAAATAGGGAAATAGTATATGAGGTGATTCTGTGGGTGGAAATGAGGAAATGTCCTGCAGATGTAGCAGACTCAGTTCTGTTTCTGCAAAGGCTAAGACAGACTTGGAGGAAAGGAGAAGTATGGTGTATTAAAAAAATAAACGGAGTTTACTTCTTCCATACTTCTGAATTTTAGTAATGTTACTACAATGATTTCTATAAGGCCCTAATGACAGAGAAAATAAGAACTAGAGTCATTGTTACTTTATAGGAAGGGATCATGAGAGAGAGCATATATCTATTATAAAGCCAGAAAATGTCTTTCGAAAGTCAAAGTGGATTTGGACATCGTATGTTCATAAATTGTGACAGAATAGCAATAAATGCCAAAATCAGGTTCGACAAAAAATACTTTTGGCTTAATTTATTTGTCTTTATCGGTTAGGTTTAGGAGTTCCTAAAAGTAGATTGTGTCCACCCTACAGGAGTGGGGTATTATGCACTTGTGCAAGAGGCATCAGGGATAATCCCCAGTCACAGAGAACTACTGATGTACAGGCCTTTGACTCTGGTACATCTCTGTGAGATTCACAGCCTTACTTTATCCTATGCCTGCATCCAAACAAATAGTAATTACCTTCTATTTTCTTGTGCTCCCTCCTTGACCCTTGCCCCAAGATCTATTTATTGCCATCACTACAGTCAAACAAAAACCATTAAAATCTCTTTGGCAAAGAATCCACTAAAGACCAAGTATGAGCAGTCTAAGCCATTTCATTTGAAAGGGACAGGTGTTATTTCAGAAGCTAGATTTGCAAACCCAACTGTAATTCAACACTGATGAAAAACAGAAGAATTGGAGATTGAACAGCAGTAATCTGGAAATAGGAAAAGAAATAGGCCCAGCAGAGAAACACCATTTTAGAGTGATACATCAGTGAGGGACATACATTTTAATGAGAAAATCCAGAGGCCCAGAGATTAACCTGCAAAGAAATTCAGTAGCTTTCAGATAAGATTTCAAGTCAGACCTGATATTCACACCAGAGATCTAAATACATCCACAGTAATTTGATTTCTTTAAAAGATATGAATGAAGTCAGAAGCATTGTGTTTACTTCATATATCCCTATGAAGAAACACATCCTATATTGCACAGAACCCACCAATATTTATTAAAGCTTAGATAATAATCTGAGCAATAAAGAATCTTTCTTTCTCAGAGTAAAAATACAATCTAAATAATAATGTGAAAGTACATTAACTCGACCTCAAAATTTTATCATTGTATTTTTCTACTAAACCAGGTATATCAATCAGTCTCCTTGGAACACATGAACAGCACCGAGCACAAAAAACCCCCTTGAATAGTATTTGATTTATTTTAGGAGGACATTTAGTTACAGAATTTCCTAACTTAACATTAGAATTACAAAGAATACATGCAAATTGTAGTGACATTATAGTCAGTGTCCCCAAAAGGCCACCTAACCAGAAAGACCAACCAAATGAGGTCCCAGAGACTAGGGGGAGAGGCTGAAAAGAAGACATATCCTTATGGAAAAGGTTCAATTCAGGAAAGACATAGGCAAATGGGACACACATGTAATCTATGGGCCCTGATGGGATTCACCCAGAAGTCCTATAGGTGCTGGCTGATGTCTTTGCAAGGCCACTCTTGATGAACTTTGGTTGATCATGACAGATGGGAGAGAGCTTCTCAAAGACTGGAGGTTTCTGTAATATATTTCCTACCTTCATCTTTTCGGAGCTGTTCAGTGAGGAATATACAGATGCTGAAAGAAAAGATACTTAGAATCAATATAACGTGTCTTGATTCAAGTGCTTCTATTCATCTTTATGCTTAAAAAATTCTACAAATGCTCTCACAGTTAAAGGCAGTGGGAAGATAACAGTTTTTCAGTTCTTAGAGGAAAATATATTGCTAAATGAAAGCAAGCACTGTACCTTAGACTATTAATTTCTCAAAAGGAGCAATCATCTGTGGAACAAATATACTCCTTTGATGGTTTTTTAATGGCAGGAGGTCATAGAAATGAGGATTCAATTTTATATTGTTATTAACAGTTGCAACCATTCCACTTCCAGACAATGCACTTTAATCTGGGACTTGCTACTACTTTGCATCTCATCTTGACATAGGCGTACCTGGAGCACTGAAGGAACAATTTAAAATTTATGATGGTTGAGATAAAAGGTGCTCAGACCTTAAAATAAAGTTCTGGTCTTTCAGCTGTAAAATCCACCAAATGAATATGCTTATTACTGAACTTAATTTCACACATATTTCTGCCATGCTTTGTTTATTTATTTCACTCCAGAGCAAGAATTATTTTTATTATTATCACTTTTTATATTTACTTTTGAAAAATTGAGTTATTCAATAAAGGAGACACTTAAAGTATAAACATTTTTCTGAGTCCTTTGATGTTCCTTTCTTAGACCATGTCAAGATTCTCATGCTTAAATATTCTTATCTAATTTTCAGTTAAAAATGGATTTAGACACTTCTGAACAGCATAACACCATAGAATAATCCTCTACAGAATATTTCTAGCCAAATTTAAACTCCTATTCACTCTCAAATAAAAGATGTTTTAACAGCTGCACTCAAAAATACATAACCTATATTATTATTACAAAGATTATTACACTGATATAGAAAGTATAATGAAAGTTCGTTCCACAGAAATTCACAATAAAGAGAAAATCACATTAATAGTGATGACTTTAGCCACATAAATTTCTCAATATAGACATAAAAAAGGAATAAACAGTAATCTGCACTTGAACTAAAATTTGCCAGAGACCATCAACAGTCAGATTTTCTTCTCCTCTGTTTGAGACTTTGAGACATTCAGAAGATTATTGAAGCAGTATTTATTATTGAGCTCCCCTAATTGACCTCACAAGGTATATTCATTGCTAACCTAAAATAGTATCTTTATTGACAATTTTAACCTAGGCTAAATCTGTCAGAAAATTATGTTTAGAATTTAGTTCAAGGGTGCTTTTTGAACAAAATTGAAAAGAATATTTGTCTTATGTTAAAGAATCCTTGAGTCTTTCTTTCATGAGCAGGAACAAAAATGTGACAATTTTTAAATTCTGGAAAGCCTTTTCTTTCAGATAATGAGCCCTTACTTCTTAAAAACAGAAAAGACTGGTGTCAAAAAAAACCCACAAACTAAAAGCCTAAAGGACACATACTGCAGACTCTGATTAAATAGTGTGACAGTGATAGTGTGACAGTCGTCTCCAGTGAAATTCTTGATCCTCAAAACCCTATATGTAAAAGTTATTAATCCATCACCGTAACTCAAAATGGTTATTTTTGAAATTCATCTGTTGAATTCATGATGCTTACAGGCATCATATATTTTCCACATAAAATGTCCCAGATATTCTTCATTCTGTTTGAAGATTTGACATCGCCACTTTTTTAAAAAGGCCATGGGATGGCCTTTTCTATGTGTCTGCTTGCTTGCACAGCCATGCTCTGCTACACAATCTCAAATCATGCCTTTGTGAAATGTTGCAGCAATCACCACTTTCTTTCAAAAGAAGAGGGTTTTGTTCTGTTCATTCACCAGCTCCATTCAGAGCTCTCCTTGATGTTCAGTTTTATTCTCTGCCTTAGAGGAGTTGAACACCTTTCTTCCTCGATATCATTCAACTACACCTCATGTTCTGAGTTTCTATATGATGGGAGGGCAGAGCACACTACCTTTTTTGCGCCATTTTGCAGTAAAAAAAAAAATAATTTTTAGTCTAACAAGGCCTGTAAACAAGACTTTAATGCAGACAGCTCATAGTGGGCAAGAAAATTACAATTTGATTGCTACAGCAGTCACCTGCAGATGACCAGTATCCAGATCCTGTTGCAGGGGTTGAGTATATGTTTTACTGACAATGGAAAAAGTTGTTTTATCCTTAAACTTTTATATATATACATACATATATATGTATATATATATATATGTGTATGTAATCTGATCTTGATTACTTGTTGCTGCAATTAATTTCCCCCAGTGTCCCTGATGTAGTTTGGCAATTTTTAATTTTTGTTAACTGTGAATGCATATCTTATTAACAAAAGTGACTGTTAAAGAGACCTGTATGGTACTGTAAGAGCAACTGATGGGTTATGGTACAGACAAGTTGTAGGCCGAATGGATTATTTTTACTACCCTCACTGCAAAGTAGAATTCTGCCCTGATTATAAAAATTCTTTCCTCTGTGCTCTTAAACCCAATTAGTTTGCTACTGAAGATTGGCCAATGAAAAATGCCATTGAAGACTCCTGCTGATAAACAACTAATGAACAGCAACAGCATGTGTAAAACGAATTAGTTAAACTTCCACCTTGGACACAAGTTTCCTGTATCAGATATAGGCATTCTGCATCTCAAATTGTTACAAGGAACTTTATTCACATTTTCAGTGGTTTGTTTTCTCAAATTTCATCTCAACTCTAAAAATCTAGTACAGTTTTTTTTGTTTGGTTTCGGGTTTTTTTGTGGTTTTTTTTTTTTTTTTTGTGGTCATTATCTGCACATTTGATCTCCATTTTAAACATTGCTGGCTGTCTTTTTTACTGAAGAAAATAACACAAAGCAGGCATTTCCATACAGCTGCATATTTATATGTTCAGTTTTCTCTCACTAGATTACTACTGTTCCGACAAAAAGAATTCAGAGTAGTGTGTGTTTTTTTAAACTGATACCTTTACTACAGACAAATATGCAGCTTTTCATAAAAAAACAAACAAACAAAAAAACCAAACCAGGGAGTGATACTTTGTTGTGGTGGTTGTAGTGGTAGGAAAGTAAACAAAACTACACTGCAACAAAAATCCAAGCATGGTAAAGTGGATCATGATTCTCAACACTCTCTGCACAGCAATGAATACCTGTAAGAGTTCTTTTACCCTTGTAATTCAGACTTTCACAACCCACTTTAAATGGAAAGAATACTCTGATATTTCCAAGCTATAATGCCTTCATAACAGACTGTTAGGTAAAACAGGGAGATGTTATATAAAAGTCTCCTTCTCTCCACTTGTCCTAGCATGGCAGACTAGTTAAGGACTGATACAATATTAATGTAAAATCTGAAGGTGAAGATCTGGTAGAGGAATAGATTTTCTTAAGCAGCAAGGACTTATCCCAGTTCATTTCAGCAAGCACTGTATCTCACAGGTGCCAAACTCTTTACTGTAAATAAAGCCACTGCAAGGCTGTTCCAATGGCAGACAGGGTTCTATGCACATTTCCACTGTGAAGAATGAAGACTGTGTTGACAGTATGGAAAAGAGGAGGAGGTGGGAATTAAGAAAGATTCCAATCACTTTCATTGCCATTAATTTTATAAGTGAGTATATTTTGTAAGTATGCTGCATTATAAGTTGTTGCATAAAAAAGGAGAAAGAGCAAATAGAGACTTTGCAGTCTCTTCCTGCTGTTTCAGACAGTACAATATCCTTTGCTTCAGGCACACCCTCAAGCAACTGTTTGGCTGAGATTGTCCAAATCTATTAACGGACCATGAGCTCATTACCATGAGATACACGGTAATAACCCCAAAGAAATTTTATTAAGACAACAAATTATCTTATCTTTGCCTAAAAAATATTCTTGCAGGAGCAGAGAAGAGGGAAGGAATTTTTGTATTTATGACTATCTTCTCGAAAAGATCAAAACAATAAAAGTGTTCATTATCACATCAAAATCATAATTATCTTCCTTACAGAATGCCCTTTAGCAGACTTAAATATAAAAATTGATATGGCAAACTGAAACAAGAAAAAAATTGCTGTGTATCTTGTTTTAAAATTATTTTCTTACACCAATTTCCTCTCAGTGTCCAGACAGTTGCATAATGGATCTTTCTAGTGTACGTTCTTTATTTCTCCAAGAAATCCTTCTTTTATAATGAGCCTGGCATCACCAAGTTATGCAGCTTAAAAATATTTTTCTTCCTCCTTTTCTTTTTTATGTTTGACTGTTCAATTTTAAAGGGAGAGAAAAGCAGGCTTAACCATAGTAAGACTAAAATCTGCTATGAGGTAGAGGTCTGAAAGGTCTTATATTTCATTTGTGCAATCTAATTCAATGACTTCCCAAAATATCATCGTGTATAAAAAGAACTCTGAAGTCTGTGGATATTGAAACGGCATAATCTGTGTGTTTATGGTATTGCTAATCTAACTGGAGAAGAAAAGCTCTGAAATCTAGTCAGCAACCCATGGGGTTGCACTGTGGCTTCATACAATGTTATATCACCTCACTCTGGCTTGCTTTTTTTCTCATTTCTGTGACTGGGTCTGTCTTCTGTCTTGGATTAATAAATTATTCAGCAGAGGTTCCTTAATGCATTTTGACTTTCTAAAACTATCATGTTCTGCCCTTGTATATACATATATATTTATATATATACCTCTATTTAATTTTATATGCGTATAATATTCTTAAAACTTGATCTGATCTTACATTTTTTCACAGCCTAGCTAGAATAGTTTTCTCTTCATTAGGAGAGATTACTTCAGATGCTGAATTGGAATATTCAGCTGCATATGGCCTACATTCTAAAATTCATTTCAGTTGGAACAAATGCAGAAAGCAAGGAGTTTTATGTTTTGTCGGTTTTTTGTTTTGTTTTGTTTTGTTTTCAAATGGAATATGCAATTCAATGCCATGAAGTTGTTAGCAGTACAAAGTGAATTATTTATTGTATACTTTTACAAATCTATTGGAAATTATTTCTACACAAACCAGTACTAAGAATTTTCAGAGGCAATCACAAGTCATAACAACAGGGACGTGAAGAAGTACTGTCACCATCTGATTTGAGGTGCCATGCTGCCTTCTCCCTTCTTCCAAAGGTCTTGGAGACTGAAAGTTTAAAAAGCTTTTAGTTGTATCTGTCCTTTGGATATGCCCATGAGCAATTTCAAAAGTGATGCCATTAGTGCATCTGGACTTTTCTCACGGCCATTACAATCTAGGACTTTTCATTGTGGAATCTGGAAGATTTTTTTTCTAAAATGAGAGTGTTTAAAGCTCTTAACTCTTGCTCTGACCTTTTGAAGTGGAACAGGAGCTACAGTCCTTCCACTAATGAAGGATTTTTAACAACTCAATTATTTCTCCAAGCATCCTTCAACTATTTTACCTTTAGGGAGACCAACATTTCTTTGACGAAGAAAGAGAAAATAGATATGATGTATGATATACTTTTAATATCTTTTCCAAAAAACCCCCTCTCTGCACCTAAGAATTACCGGATGAGATGAACAGATTCTTCTACCTAGTCTGCTAATAGCTGTCAAGAAAATTGGAATTTAGGTGCTACTTCCATTCTCTGATTCAGAAAAGTGCTTATGCTAGTGGCTGTGAAATTTCTTTTTTTTTTCTTTTAAGTAAAGAATACATTTTTTGAGTCCTGTGTGCACTAATTGAGGGAAAGTTTATCAAAGTACAGATCATAATTCACATAAATGAACCCTAAGGTGGAAGACCTATTGCACTTCAACAAGAAACTCCAGTCACCTATATGCCTGGCATGGAGGTTTAGTTATGTAAATTATGTATAAACAATCATGTATAAACAGACTTTACAGTAAATAATTTCACAGCTACATAACAAAAAAGACATATTTAAAACCAAAGTGAATACAAATTTAAAAGATTAATTAAGCAGAATATGAATAGGGGAAATATCTTGAAATATCACTGAACATATCAATTGCCAGAGTAAAATTCTTAGGTATCATTGAAATTGGAATTCATATTGATCTCAATAGGATTTTACCTTCAGAGTTTTACTCCAAATCACTTTTTTTTTAATTAATACTTTCAGTGGTAAAAAAAAATGAAACTGAAATATATCTTATCTGGACTCAACGCAAGGAACTGTCTGGCAGCAACAAGAATTACAAGACTTGACAGGATGGAATTTTAAACCCAACACAGTCATATCAATCAGAGGGCACAAGCCAGAGCAGAACGTAATAACCTGCTGCCTCCTGCATTGATGACAACAAAAAAAAAAATCCATAAGCCAGGCAGTTTAAGGCAGCTTCAGTTTCTTCCAAAGCCCTTATAAGAAATACAGGTTTCACTACAGCCACAAAACAGAACTAGATGCTATGAAGAAAAACTGCACTATATTTTAAATCAGCTAAATGGGTATTGCAAAAAGCCCTGTTCCCTGAGAGCTAATATGAACAGCCAAAGAAAAATAAAAGCAAACAGCAAAGACCAAAAAAATTGGACTGACTTATTTACTAAATAGAATTGAAATATACCAGACAGGATAATTCTCTTAGGATAATTGCCCCTTTAATGTGGAGAAATGGTCAGTGAAGAGCAATACTCCATACAATTTCCTGGGAAGTATTATTCTGTGGTGAAAAGAGCTGGAGTACTGCAGAAAATTGAGGGACATCATTGTCCAGAACAACATATTTGAAGCACCTAGCTGATAATGTGTGTTTAGTGATTCTTATTCTGAATTCTGACATGGTATGAAGGGCCATGAGGGAGTTGCACATTCCTTTCTAATAGCACTTTGAAACAAAACATAATTGAAACCCTAAAGCCACAAATAAAGGAGCACCACCTGGTCACGAAGTCTCGCTTGTCCTTCCAAGATCACTTGGCAAGTCATGTGGTTTTAAATGAAAACTCTGACTTTAACATAATGCAAAACTAGGTCTGTATTTGGAGATTTTTAATAAGAAACACAACTGTAAACTTTAACCTATACTTGCTAATTGAGAGTCATATGAAAAGAAAACTGTTTGACTCAATAAGATTAAACATAAAATTTATGCAAATGAGACTCATAAGGACCTGTCCTACCAATATCACCTTAAAAATTAGCAGTATTTGTAGCTACCCAATTTTACATCAAAGAATAGGGACTTGAAACTGCAATCAGTACTGCGTCCAGTGCTACTGTAAAATTACACTTGTACCTGTCCTGCTCACACAGAGTTAATTGTGGTTTTAGTAGCAGATACAGTCTCGTGTTTTGGTTATAGGATGAGGCTAATGTTGATATCGCACTGATGGTTCAGTTACTGCTAGCAGAGTTTACACTGAGTAAAGACCATTTCTGATCCTCATCCCACCCCATCAGTGAAGATGCTGGGGGTGCACAAGGAGTTAGGAGGGGACACAGCCAGGACAGCTGACCCCAACTGACCCAAGGGATATTCTGTATCATATGGTATCATGCTCAGTATATAAAGCTGGGGGAAGGAGAAGGAAGAGAGGATTTTTAAAGTGACAGCATTTGTCTTCCCAAATACACCTTAGAGGTGGTGGATCCGTGCTGTCCTGCGGAGGGCTGAACACCTGCCTGCCAGGGTAAGTGTTAAATGAATTCCTTGTTTTGCTTTGGCTGTTTGTGTGGCTTTTGCTTTACCTCTTAAGCCGCCTTTATCTCAAGCCATGAATTTTCTCATTTTTACCTTTCCAATTCTTTCCTCCATATCACTGAGGGGGAGTGAGCGAGTGGCTGTGTGAGACTTAGTTGCTGGCTGGGGTTAAGGCATATAAATATCCACCGAGATAATACCATAATCACTTCCCATTGCAAGAAGCTGGAATCTGCCTGTCCCAATTAAATAACTGCAAGACCATTCTGAGAGACATATTCTCCCCAGAGCATTGCAGAAATGTAAAATGAGCCAAGTGAATTAGCTGCAGTACGTAGATGGCCTGCTCTCTGCCTCTAGGTATAATTTTAAGCATTTCTAAGACCTACTCAATCAACTCATTCCTTTTGTGGCTTATAAGAGTAACAAATACCATTTTCTTTTTGTATAAGTTTTGTCTCATTTTCTTGAAAAATGTGTATTGGACTTAGCAGTTGTGCAAGAGTCATGATTTAATATAAACTAGAATATTAAGTAACTAGTTAGGTTAACTAGTAGTTATAAACTAGAATATTAAGGCCTGGATTCTTGCATAGGTGCAAATAAAAAAACTCAAAACAAAACAAAATAATGAGGAAACAACTTTCAGTTTGAGATCAGGAATAATCATTACTTAATGATGACTTAATGACATGGATGAAGAATACGCTGGGGTTGAAGGGCGTTGAAGAATATGCTTGTTGTAATGTTGACAGATGATAATTACCTTTGAGCACATTTACTTCTCTAGATCAAAGGAGTGCAATATATCCATAAATAATTGCAGAAAAAGGGATCAAATTAGTGCTGATGCTGACATTCATATCCTACTCTCTCTTAGGAAATGGAGCTTTGAAGTTGTAAGATCATAGTCCCAAAACATTCCTACCTCTAGAAATACTGAAAAGCTGACCACATGATGCAATTCCTTCTGTACAATTATTTATGCAGTGGTTGCAGCCATGTCTGCAAAATGTCTTGTTTTTATCAATGTAAGTTATTTTAATACACCTCAGGCATTCATTATAAAAACACTGTATTGCAGCATCCAGCATCGCTGGGTCTGTGGTAAGAGTTGTAGTCCTCCCCTCATTTGATTAGGAACCATTCAAATAGACACTATATATATATATATATATATATGTATGTATACAGTTTTGTTTTGTTATAAAATTTATTCTTTGGTGCTAGAATGAAAAGGCATTTTCATTCAAATACAAAATTAGTGTATAAGCAGCCATAATTGTTTCAGAAATTAAATACATGAAAGTCAGGAAATTAAATTCCTATTGTTAAATTTCAGTATTAAACCAATTGTGATCATGTATGGAAAAGTGATTTCTAGAGGACATAAATTGTACTTTGCCCTCGGTACAATTATAAGTAGAACTGATAAGGCAGTTTGACATTTCCCATTAGAAGAAGCAGTTTTAGATAATCACTAACATAAAACTTGAAATATACCAGCTTGGAATATCTGTTTAGGAGTACTTCTTTTGTGCTCAGTGGATTTTGTTTATCAAGAAGAAGACGAAGAAGAAGACAAAGATGAAGAAGAAGATGAAGAAGAGGAAGAGGAAGAAGTGTGAAAGGTGACTTAATTGCAACTTGTAGTCACTTCCATAACAGATAAAGAGCTCTTCAGGGAATAGGACAGAGCATGGACCACTGGCTGGAAGTGGTCCATAAAACTAGGCAAACTCAAATAGGAAATAAGTTTACAGTTATTTTAAACTGGGTAATTTATCTATAGAAAGAAAATTACATGTGAAGTACAATGACATCCATATTTTTAAAGAAAGGAAGTGTGTTATCTTTTTGCAACAGGGTGTCATTGCACAGGTTCATGACAAATACTAGTGAAAAGGTATTTTACTTGATGACCTGAGCTATAAGAGAGTGTAGTCTGCAAGTCCTGAGAGGCTGAAGAACATTCAGCAAATTGCACAGCGTGAGTGAAAAGGCCTGAGCAGAATAAGGCAGCAACTGAAATAATAAAATTCTATCTGACTAAGAATGTTGATGCAAAGACTTAGAGCTCCCTGGATTTAGAAGGAAAACAAAACTATATGTGTAGTCCTGCAGCACATCTGTTCTGTAAGATGTGACAGTCCTAGAGCCTTCCAATGTAAGCAGATTGGCGGGCGTGCAAAACATCTCTGGCATTCTCATGCTCTTCCTCTAAATCCATTGCGATCTCTTTCTCTGATATTGCTGGAATCGTCTTAATTCTGAGGTCATACTCAGCTGCCTGTGACTATTATTACTAGCTCCTAAGAACAGTGATAAATTATGATTTCTGAGCTTTAAATATGATATTTTTTTCTAGTTGTTAACTGCTTTTTTTTTTCTCCACAGTAAAATCACTACAGTTCTCTTCTCACTGCCTGCAAATTCTCAGTTATTTCCTGGGGATATGCCTGGCATTTCAAAGCCAAGTTTTTAATGCTAATACATTTGTTTCTGATAGCAAGCCCCAACATAAATCAACTGTTCTACCTACTACGTGGACACAATGCTTCAGTGTTTCACAGAATGTAGCTTAGCTTATTTTCATACTCCCTTAATACATTTAATGAAACCAAGCAGCATGGTAATGGAAATTCTTTTCAGGTGCAATGAAAGTTGTCAAACATCTGTTCACTCTCCTCAATACTCACTGTGTTGGACTACATGCAACCCTCACAACAAGTCTAAACATCTTCTTAAAAACTTTTCAGACTGTACCCTGAACAAGTAAAAATTCAGAATTCAGTAAAATTCTGTCTTTGCAGTGACTGTAAGGTACAGCTAAGAAATCCTGAGATGGCATGTGGACACCAACCTTGCTAGAAAGCTACAAGTTGAAGTTGTGCAAGAGCTGGTCCATAGACAGCTCACAAAAGGGCTGCCAGTCTTAGCAATACAATCACAACATTACTGCCTTTGCATGCATAACAGATTATGAAGTCCCTGAATACATTCTGTTTGGAATTGCTGAGGGATTAGGATGAAAGAAAGAGGGAAAGCATATGTGCATGAATGATTGTAGGGATAGGGAAAGATGTAACAGGTGCAAGAAATCACAGAATGAGAGTAAAAAATTGTGTCCATAGTATTTTTAGGGTCATTTCACTGTCCTCATTAAATCTAGCCAAAACAGATGTGGGGCTTTTTCACTCCTCCCTATTAGAGAATGAATGAGATAATATTTTTTCTCCCTATTGGGCTGTTTCAGTCTTTTTGTCTCTCATTGGTAAGGCATTTTTAAATTTCAGAGTGCTTGCTAACTAGAAAAATTTTTGTTGACTCTATTCTTATTTTCAATTTCTATTTTATGCTGCTTTATGATAATGTTAAAATTCTTCTAGCTCTCATGCTTTCCCAACAAACAGATAACCAGTTTCACTACCTGATGCAAAAGAAAAAGAAACAGTTTCTTATCATGTGAATGCAACCTTACTGCATCAAAAAAACCTCACTTGTTTTGATTAGTAATAATATTTGCATTAAAAAGCAGAAATAAAATTCACCCACAAAAAATGGTATATCTATATATATATTGTTTTCCAACACACATTTCTTTTATTTTTTAATCTTTATGTTCTGCACCAATATCAACATTCAATATTATCCACTGGTTGTTTTTCTGTTGTTACCTACTTATAGCTAGAATAGTGCCTAGAGCTTCATTTTAATTCACAGTGTATGAAAAAAAGAAATGCAATAAACATCTTTGTCTTGGTAAATAAGTTTTCTTTGAAGATCAGCTAAATGTTCATGGAAGTTATGTTTACAGCTATTTTTAGCTGTTTTTTCAAGGAGTGTTCAAATTTTAGACTTCCAGGGATATTTATTAATTTTTTAATCTATTAATCTTAAGATTACATCAAGGCACAAATGTACAATATGGGTGTAATCAACACAACTAATGATAAGTTAGAAATCTCAGATATAGCCTACCAGATAGTATAAGTATGCATATTGACAAAATTATCCAAGTCTTCCCAAACTGCTTACTACTGGTTATTGCTCAGTGTGTTATATGGAACTGTGATCACAAGAATCATTGATAATATTTGGAAAATGTCAAGATGCTGATGGCACCACCTTCATGATAAAAAGCTGTGTAGTGTTTTCCTTTTGCTTTCCTGATAAGAACATTTGCTTTATCCTTAGGAACAAATATTGTAAACAAAAATGCTGGAAAGATAATGGAGTCCTATATTTTTCTCAATAAACTTACCTTTGATTTGTAACTATGGAATAACATAATTACATTGAATACAGAGGAATTTTTACTTAACCCATTAAATGACATGAAATATCATATAGCTAATAATAATGCAATTAATCAATGAATCAAAGTTAAACAATGGCTTTTTTGTTGAATACCTATTATATATTTATTTTCTGGGATTTTTTTCTGGCCAATCCCAACAATATTCTTAACATTCTCGTGTAAACCTTAACATTTCTGCAAACAGTTTTGTTGAGATCCAGAAGTACCAACTCAAGCTACACACTGATGTCTTGCAATAGATTGAAATCTTCACATTTCTCTGGATGACTCAGCCCTGGCTGGCTCCGATCAGAGCTTTCCTCCCAGGAGCAGAGGAGGCAGACTTGCCTAGGGTTATGCTGCTGCCAGCTTTGTGGAGGCAATGGCCCAGGCTAATTCTAGATGTGGTTAGTGCCAAGTTTGTCCTGACAAATCTGCTCCACACTGACAATGCAAATTACTGATACCTCTATGTCCAGCCACTTCTTATTCCTTTTGGCACCTCAAACTGATGATTATAGCAGATTTGGAGCATTTTCATGCTTTTTCCTTTCCTTGTTTGCTGGAACAAGGCTGTCAACAAGCTGACCCTCTGATCTTTCAGCTGATAATCACTATGTCAGCTTAGTTTGCTTTTGGATAGTGCTATCATATTGAATTAACTTTGTCCTTAGAGAAAGTTGTCATTTTCAGCTCTGCCATACAGGCATGACAACCATTAAATTGTAGGTGATTTTAAATAAAAAAGCTTAGGAAAGTAATATCTTAAAAGTTTTGCAGATACTTTCATTAGAACTGCTGTGGAAGAGCAAAATCATTAAGTAATTTTATACTTAAAGATGCTATAAAATGTATTACTCTAGAAGTTCAAGTTAACTAGTGGTTTTGATTCAGTTATGCTCCATGATGTTTATAGTCTAATTTCAGAAAATAGTATCATATTTTATATTCTATTATACTTAATAGCCACAGTAGAAGCCCAAACTCAACATCTTTATTTTTTTAGCAAGCAAGTTGTGATTTTAACACACAAGTCACAGTTTGTACCACATAGACAACTATAAGAAAGTCCTCAGCAATTAAAGTTAAAGCACAGAAGTTATCTGCAGACCATCTCTTTTTTTGTCGTAATTCTAGATCTTGAAAAACAAGATAAATTCCTAGCAAGAACAAAAAAAAAAAACCTACAATTTAATCTTTACAAAGCAACTATATGATGGTGTATGTGCATAATAATATCTGTATTATTTCCATTAATATGTCACAGAGTTTACAAGAGAGAGAAAAGAAATAAAATTTCAAGCAAATACTATCACTTGGTTCTAGATAAGTAAACTGCATTATTTACACAATGTTTGCCCTGCTTGTGCCTGAGAGTTGACTGAGCCATTGTGTAATATCAAGAGTTGTCTGTCCTGTTAACAGTGAGGAGGAAATTTGTCACCTGATATCCTACGTATTACTGCAAGATAAGACATGAAACTCAATGCAAATTTAATACTACAAATCAAAGTTCTCAACTACAGAGGAAGGAAATGTTAAGTATGTAAAATTTGTTCTATTTGACTGAGATAGACCCCAGTTTTTGACTTAACTGTTTCATTACTATTATTAGCAGGTGAGGAGGGATGTTATGATTTATGATTTTTAAAATGTTGAGAATTAATTCTTCTTTTCTTCAATCAACTTGCAATCAAAATTGAAGATTTGCAAATTTATTTTCATTTAACATACAAGCTCAGACAAATAAAGGAAAATGTCGCTAACAGATTCTGAATATATGTTCTAGAGACAAAAAAGACTGTGGATTAATTGACAGATACAGTTTGTCTTAAATATAATTGCTTAATTTTTCACAAAAAATGCTTTAAGCTTTCAGTGGTTGATAAAATAATAGGCTAGTAGAAATTTTTAAATAAGTACA
This sequence comes from Ploceus nigricollis, assembly GCA_013399945.1. Taxonomy (NCBI): domain Eukaryota; kingdom Metazoa; phylum Chordata; class Aves; order Passeriformes; family Ploceidae; genus Ploceus; species Ploceus nigricollis. Next base: position 233,878 of record VXBC01009551.1, read on the forward strand.
TATAGCAGCTGTTACGACCTTCCCCTGAACTTAAATTCTTGTTAATAGATCCCTTGGGGTAGATTAGAATGAATGATTGGTATTTCTAAATATATTTATAGAACAATATGGTTGTGATGGAAAACAGGTATGTAACCATTTGGTTGTTATTATTATCTATAGTGATATAGAAATACAAAAGCATAAAAATAACACTCATGAAAATGTATAAGGAAAAGAAAGAAAGGGAAGGAATGGACAAGAGTGGAAAGATATCACCACCTGTAGATCCAGCAAAGAGACTTATTGATATCCATTGATTGAGGTGATGGTCACAGTCTTTGTCCATCGGGGGTGGGGGTAAGCTAGCAAAAAACAAAGTTCAGTGGGTTACTACACATTTAGATGTAGGTGGAATGCCCAGGTACCTCTCAAGGAGGGAGTTTCATGCTGCCTTTGTGACATTGTGATTCTGTTGCGACATTGTGGACTCATGAGCAGTTGTCTGGTAGAAGGCCTCAGAAATGGGTCTGAGGCACAGATGGTTTATGGCCCCTTCTGGGACATGACAACTGCCCCTCATGTCAGCATAGCTGTGTGAGTTATGCCCCCTCAGAAGGGATAAAAACCCTCATGCCTATGTGTGAGTGAGAATGTCCTCTGTGAATGTGGCCTTACCCAGGGAAGGGGCAGGGGAGGACATGCTTTTTGGCATGACAAAAAGCACTATCCCACCTTGCAGGATCTGCTTTTTATCAGACTTCTCCTTTATCTGGCTGAAAACATAGACCCTATTGTGGTGGGTGCTCACCCCCTCTGTCTTATGCAGATCAGAGGTTTCACCACCACACATCCAAAACTCATCTTCTCCCCCTCAGGATGTGCAAACACAGCCCCAGCAAAGCTGCCTGCTGCATCTGCAAATGGCTGATTGTTTTGAGTCATTAAACTTTAACATTTCGCTCACTCAAAGTTGCTTAGCATAAAAAACAGCTTTGTCTTTAGAAAATTATATTATTCCTATCCATCTGTTCATTCCATATAAAATGGATAAGCTAAATGCTTTTCACAGCTAAAACCCCCAAACCTTTACTGAAAAAAAAAAAAAGAAATTTTCCCATTAGAAATTAATTTCACACTTTAACTGTATCTGGACGCAAACCAATATCTGCTCTTTCTGTGAAAACATATAAGTAGAAATTATTTCAAAATCAGCTGAAGGAAAAAAACCCCACATTTGAGCACTACTATCCTTCTTGAAAAAAGAACACGTCATCAGAGATGTAACGAGCTAATAAAGGGGTGCAGAAGGCATGCCTGAGTCTTGATTGAATGTGGTTAGAGGTAGGATGCCTTTGGTTTGTTTCCTTCAAGTTGTAGTATAGTCACATGAGAGGAAAAAAGAAAAAAAGGATCAGAGCAGTGAAGGAGAAAATAGACCCTTAAATAATGAATATCTGAAGTAATTGACCCCATTAAATGCTTGGGTATATTAGTAGTACTTTTGAAAGACTGTACTTTTGAAGTAGAAGTGCTTTTGAAAGTTCTACATCTGTCTTTTGAAGTATGTTTGGTGTGGTTTGTGCTCTGTAGGCAACACCCAACCAATATCATTCAAAGCAGGTTGTGCTTTTATTTTCCATTTGTTCCCTGTTCTATAGCTTGTGCAGCCATTCAGCAGGACTTTCATCCTGAACAATTATTGGTATTCTGACTTCAGAAGTCACAAACCATCTGTGCGCAATTTTGTTCTAAAACCACTAGCCCTAGTACATCTATTTGATTTTTTATAGTGACTTGAAAAAACCCTCAAAACACTATTGACGAAGGAAACAGTTTTGCTAAAACTTTCACATAAACATTCTAAGCGGATCAATAGTACAAACACTTGATCAAATACCTACCAATCAGAAAGTAAGCACGGCACTACTGATTTCAGTAGAATCTGAAAAAATAGCATTCTCTTGACATATATAACCCTTCTTCCTAAGAGATAGCTACACATTTTCATTCTGGTTGATAGAATCATGGTATATGTTGGAACTTCTTGCAATACTTCAGCTAAGAGTAGGAGACTTTTTTTCCCCCTTCCTAATAGAAAGTGAATTCTTCCAGAAGTTTGAAAAGTTATAAAGATGCTTGCAAACAGTTTTATTTCCTAGTTATGAGTCACAGTGTGCATTTCAGATTTCCTTTACTGTTTCTTCTTTTTAAACTTTCTATTAATGTTGAAATTCTACATCTTTTTTTAACTAGATTTCTGTCATGAATAGCAAGCATGTCATACAGAGATTTCCTCAGAAAAAATAGTCTGTAATCATCACTCCCCTCACCCCTTGTAGAAAGTTTCTAAATCCAGAGCTCCCATTTAATCCCAGCATCATGATGTATTTTATTTCAGCAGACTTCCACGTATAATGATTGTCAATGTCATGCTGACCTTCCCTGTCTTCTACTTTCCTATGGCTCTACCATGGGAGAAAGAAATCCTTTATTATTAATAGATTATTTTGAAATCTTCTGCACATCTATCTGGGAATCACAATAAGTCAATATTCAATGATATATGCTGCCCTGTCTGTCATTTTTAATCACAAACTGCACACTCCCTGTAATAGTTATTGTATTGGTGAATGAATCATGCACCTTGATAATAATAAGGTCTTTCAATGCATCTAAAATAGATGGGAATTTCCCCTGAATTTTAATGACTGTATTTTAATAAATGTCATTCCAACATGTAGCTGGCTTTGCGTTAGTAGATAGTAGTTATTAGTGGGCATACATAGATTTTTAATTTTAGGGAGATTAGGATAACTAGAAATTGACCAAGGCATTAAAAAATTTGATAAAATGAATCAGGATTTTGCAGTCTAAAATGATTCTTTGTGATAGAAATTATAGTTAAATAAGAGAATGACAACTTTCAAAATGCTGAAGGATATGATGGTTTCCTTTGACTAACCTTTTTTTTTTTGGAGGGAGTTGAGGTCGTGAGGTGTCAATTCATCCCTTCAGGTTTAAACTCTTTAAATTAAACAAAATTCAAAAGTAAAATAAATAATTTTAAAAACTCCAACAAACCAAAATGAAATCCAAAAAAAAGCAAAAAATGATAGATATCCAGAAAAAAAAATCATCACTTATCATTTATCATATGAAAACATATCACAAATACTTCAATTTTACTTAAGAGACCCATAGCATATGCCAGTATTAGGAAAGAATGTAAAAGAATATTACCCCTCCAGGTGGAAGGCTCTGCTGATTCACACTGAGCCTGCTCTCAATGTTATGAAACTGAATTAATGTTAACCACAAAAATAAAAGTATAAGCAAATTGTAAACACACATTATGGATTGTATAAGGAAAATGCTATATGCATTTATAACATACTAAAATTATTTCTATTTTGCTACAGATGCACATGAACTTCATTTACATCCACATATTTTAAAAAGCATTTTTGTTGTGGTGTTAGTGTGTTTTTTTGCAAAACACATAAAAAGCAGTATAAGAATGGAAAAACCTAAGTTTTATTAATAGAAAAAAAAGTGAAAAAAATATCTCCAAAAAAGAATTGTTTTGTTTTGCTTTTATTTTTGTTTTCTTTTGTTTTTTGTTTGGGGGGGGGATTTTAATAAGAATATGCTTGTGAAAGAAACTATATGTTTCATACATGCTTGTTTCATACATGCTATTTTTTGGGGGGTAAAACGCAGGGCACTGCTTCAGAAGATAAGAGCCAAGAGGGGAGAGGAAGCATCTTTTTCCTTTCTTACAAATCAATCTAGATAAAGTAATGCTAAAAAAGCTTTTACAGCAGCAAAGGGCCTTTTGTATTTCTGGTATGTTTTACCAGAGCTTGAGTTTAATACAATGTTCCTTTCTTCCCTTTTGGCTTCAAGAGTTTCACTTTTGGACTTTGGAATCATGAAAATGAAGAAATTGGATAATGAAGTCATAATTCATCAAAGAAGATGAGTATTTGCATGCATTTTAATGAAGACTTTGTACTTAGACTAGAATACACTTGAATGCTTTGTAAAGCACAGACAAATCAAATTTATTTTAGGGTAAGATGGTCCAGTATCCAATGTAAATCTTCAAAAACATGGATTACATGCTATTGATTCTTCATGATCTTTCCAGCTCATATGCTAGTTCTCTTCTACATGCTAATTATAATTATTAACAAGACCAGCTATGAGATGATATTTTAAATCTGCAAATAAGAGTTTTCATATTATATATCTTACATTAAGTAGAACCAATAATATGCTTTTTGGATATTAATATTCAGGGTTTGTGATAATGGTTGGTTTGTGATAATGAAGCATCTTTTGGTCTAGCTCTAAATCTCAGTATTTATAAGTAATTTAATTATATCTATTCCTTATAAATAAGGTTAGGGAAACAAGGCTAAAAGCATGCTATTTGATATTAAGAATACGTCACAATCCTTGCTAGCTGCAGGGTTAGTGAGGCAAAGCTAATAAATTAATCCATGAAGCTGAAAACGAATAAACCTCCAGGAGCAAAAAGTATTTATCTCATAATTGAAAACATGAGATATTTGTGAGCCAATGGCGATCACACTACAGAGTTCAGTGAATAAAGCCAAGTCCCTAGAAGGCTTTAAATATCAGCTGAAAATATCAGGTATTCAGCTTCAGGAAAGAAAGAGGAGGGGAAAGATTTACAGAGGAGTATATTCATTACAGAGCATAGTCAAATATGCATTTCAACAATGCCATATGCTGAAATACAAATATGTTTAAATAAAGGGGAAGTATTTCTGTAATTGATCTTCTATAACTTCATAATTCTATTTGCACCTTACTTAGGTTTCTTGCATTTCAGAAAATGTAAAATGGATTTCAGTCTGAAGCACTGCTGAGGATAGAAATCCTTGTTTCAGCTGGGCGGTGTTGTAGCTATCTCTAAAGAGCCAGCTAGGTTTCTTCTTGCTTGGCTCCATGGCCATGGTCCCAGAGTAGCCACAGTGTAAATGTCCACCACTGGCCTTGCTTTTGGAGCAGTCAAGCTCCCTCCCCCCAGCACTCATGCACAGTCCATATGGCCCATACAGCCCACCACTGCATGGTCCATTTATGAAAGCCAGCAGGGAGCTGCTTTGCCCCAGCTTGGCTCTTCTGAAAAGTTCAATCAAAGCAACATCCACCTGCACTGGGCACACAAGGCACACCATGAGTGCCATCTAATCTAAAGCAGGAACTCCTCAGGCTCTTTGCTTCTGAATTTTTCCCTTTATGTTTAATTTAGCATTAGAGTATAGATTTTGGAACTTGAAGACAACCAGCCTGTATCTGTTTGCTGCAAAGTTCAGTGTTTAGTTAACAACCCACAAAAGTAAGGATATGGTCTTCACAGCAGTTAATGACAGGTTTAGATCTGCAGTTTGAAATGCATAAGGAAAGATGTAAAGAAAGCTAAGACAATGCCAAGGTATGGCTGAACTCAGCAGATAACCTAAGTTAGAAATTACTAGATTTTGACTGCAAATAATTTCCATTGCTGTTGCCTGGGCACATTTCCTTGATAAGAGTGAAGAGAGGATTAAAGATGAAAATTAAAATTGAGGATTACCATAGGTTTCGTTATATATTTCAGGAGCATATGACCAAGACAGAAGGATCAGCAGCTAAATAAAAGTTTATACAGGTAACTATTCATGCTGTCATAATACTGAAAGAAAGCTGGTCAAAGTAGTGATTTGCCAGGGTAGGATGCCTACTTTAAAGTAAGCACCTATAGCCTGTGCAGATGAAGAGCTTCCCATACTGAATTGTTTGCATGTCCGCAGACTATATTAACTGCATTCAGTATCTTAATTTCAATGGAATGCAAATCCTGCCATCATTTGTGTCCAATAATTTGTTTCTTTGATACATGTTAGGTTTTTTTCCCCCCAAACCCTTATAGAGGAAAGTGAGTGTGGTGATTGAGTGTGAATTGAGTATGATGGGACACATAAGTAAAGGGAAAGAAAGTGATTGCTGAGGATTTTTTTCAGAAATAAAAAGGGAACCTACTATAACAACTGTCTAACCTTGTTATGGTATTTTTAAAATTTCATGTATAATCATATGATTACTATGATTAATTTTACAATGAGAGTAAATAGATTTGTTAATGTATCAAGACTCTCACTACTTCATAGGGTGGATGGAGTCTTCAGAGTTAGGATGGCAACTAATATATAATGTTTTATATTCTGTTTTTCTACATCAGTGAATCCTCTCGCTGTGACAAGATGAAGTCATAGGAAGAGAACCTCAGTGTTGCCCTTGAGACTGAAGAGTTAATGTGGCTATTTAATTTAGTTTCCTGTAAAATTAATATACAGTTTTTCATGTATATGTATTTTAATCTGTCCTTATTAACAGCATAAAAGAAGCTCTTATTCCACTGCATCAACTGGAAATGTTTCATACTGTACTGTAGTATTTATTTCCACTAAGTTTTCTGGAGAGAAATGGAGATCAAGTATTGACATTCCCCACAGAACAGAAAGAAAATGTGCAGATACATTTAAACTAGTATTTTTCACTTAATGGTTTATAAAATAGGTGAAGTTTATAAACCAATATCCACCAGAAAATCACAAAAAAATCCATCCTTCCTTCCTTCCTTCCTTCCTTCCTTCCTTCCTTGCTTCCTTCCTCTCTTTCTTTCTCTCCCTCTTTTCCTCTTTCTTTCTTTCTTTCTTTCTCATTTTGGCAACCTGGTAGGGTTGAACTTGCAGGTTCTTGTGGACTCTCAATGCTATGCTGTCAAACAGCCTTAGAATAATGGAAATACTGGGTGAAAAGCCACCAATTAAAATCAATGACTTATTCTGTATTGGAAAGTAAAATTAAAGTTCTTTGATTGAAACTGAAAACTTAAGAAGTATTTTATTTAAAGACCCACTGTTTGAAGTGGAGAAGAATAAAATGTCTTTAATATAGTTCTTTCTTTTCCAGGTTAGATGTCAATGTATTTTTTATTCATTCCCTTCAGATGGCAAAATCTTCAGTAATGGTTAATTCCAAAACAGGTACAAATTCTTTAGAACAAAAATGCAAACATTTTGCTAAGCTTTGTTCTTAGACTCAAAGCAGTCCCTACTTTCATGTAATTTTCCTAAGGTTTTTTTACAGATTGCAAGTTCATCCTGATTTCTGAAGCTTTCATTCAAAAATTCAAAATCTTTTTTCTCCTTCATTTTTTTTTAAGTTAAATCTTCTTTGTGTAGTTTTAGCCACTCTTGTAAGGGAGTCTTCAAAATGTCTCTGCCTATTAATTATGTGTTTAATTGAAAAGCAATAGGATAATCCTGTATTAAAGCAGTTTGCTCAGGGTAAAATCTTCAGGAGTTATCCTTAAAAAAGAAAACCTCAACAAAACAACAGAGTAAACACAAAAATACTCAGTATTTTACTTTACAAATAGTGTACCTGTGAAAATAATAACAGGAACCATAATGCTGAAAAGTTCATAAGAAACTGCATTTGGAGAAAGACATGTTGGAAGAGACCTCCTCTCTTACCAGTTTTGTTTGAGCTAGCAATACTAAAACTAACTAGCAACACTAAATATTCCAGCATTGAAATGAACAGGGCTAATGCCTTTATTAACATTCAGCTCTTTATTTAAAAAATCAGCTGGGTAGGGGACCCAACACAGAGTTTGCCCACACTGTTGTAGCTTTCACTGGTAGCCAAAGGGGGAGGAGGCATGCTGGCTCTGTTGCTGAGGTGCAGAGCAGCAGCTGTCCATCTCCTTCCCTTGTGGCAACACCAGGAAATTCCGTCTCTTGGTTTTTGCTTTTCACAGCCCACTCCAGTCTAGTCCTTCGTAGGTTATGGGGACGGGGCAAAAGCCAATCAGGAGATGTGTCCCCATCTTCTTCAGCTAGGGCATTTGTCTAGCCCCCTCTACTGTGTTCAGTTCTTTATTTAGGGGTGTCTTTCTCCCCTGAAAACACTCACATGGTCTCAAGGGTTTCTTATTTGCATCCTAGTCCAAGAATGGCAGCGTGGGTGGGGAGAGGCAGGTTATCTCCAGGTAGTTTAGAGAAAACAAACAGAACAATTAGCTCTATTAACATCCCAATGCCCATGCTCAGTCAGAGCCGGCAGCGTCCCAGTGCTGCCATGGGATCCAGGACAGGATGGCGCTGCCACCACATAGGGAAGGCCCTGCCCACCTGGAGCATCTGCATCCTCCGGCAACACCAGGAACTTGTTCATTACAAGCATCAACTGAAAATTTCCTTTGTATTTACTAAACTTAATGTTTCCTACTATGATTATTTTATGCAAACTCTATTAAGCATAATATTGGAAAAGCAGAAGAACCAACCACAGCAAAAGAAGCACTTTTGCTGATGCTTGTAGTAATGTTCTACAGTAAGGAGAAGGCTTTTCTTCATCCATTCTTTCTCTATTAAATCTAATTATTTTTTCAAGAGACACCAAAATAATCCACATGTAAAAAATGGAAAATTAATTTCCTTGCTATATGGTAGCCTTTTTTCCAGCCTTTCAACAAGTGGTTGTTTTTCCTTAAAATATTATAAACTAATTTGATACTGCTGATTAGAAAGAGAGGGAGGAAAAAATGACACATCATTTTTACCTCATTATATGACAGTTTCCAGTGACTTATTTTATTCTTTTTATTTTCACATGTAATGGTTTAAACAAAGTTCCTAAATTCCTCAAGAGGAAAAACCCCATGCAGATATGAAAGAAACACCTGCTTGCATATTACAGATTTTTTTTTTTAAACCATAAAATTTTATCAGCTGTGTGATAGCATCTGAAAACCTAGCAGGTATCATATGCTTAATTACCCTAGCATATGGTAAAATAGTAGCTGCAAGAAATTTCTAGGAAAGCGTCTTGGTAGCATGGGAAACATAGCCTGCAGACCAACAACAGTGGAAGGAGGTTAATTGCTCGCTGTAGTAATATATGCTCATTGCAGTGCTGGGCACTTATTCTGTTGCCCTCTAGAAAATTTTAATTTCTATAGAGCCTATATACCTTGAATAACTGTAATGTAGATTAATACGTACAGATACACAAATAACTAATATGCACAGTCTAGTAGGGCATACATGATTTATTACCAATAATTTTGTATACATATATACATACATACATACATACATGTATTAATATATATCTGTATAAATACATATAGACCTATGGCTGAGAAATAATACTTCTTAAGTGTCCTTCAGGATGAAAGTAGGAAAAAAAAGATAACACTTGAATGAAATGCAAGAAATGATAAAACACAAGAAAAGCATGATCAAGGGAATAAATAAGGCATCAATGATGTCACATTGTTTGAAAGTATCTGAATCATTTTATCTTCTACTACTGAGGACATCTTAGAAACTTATCTCAAATGAGCATTAATAGTATTTCATCTTTTTTTGTGTTCTCCAGTCATTCCTATGATGATGAGAGCAGTTGTAGTTTACAAGCAACTTTCTTCTTTTATTCATGGGAAGAAAGGGAAGATGGAAGGAAGAAAATGGACAGCTTTGGAATTCTTCAAGACAAGTTACTGGATATTTGTTTTCTCTGTTACAACTAAAAGTTTGATACATGAAAAAGGTATTTACACTGCTTTTTTATTCAGTTCAATTAAACATTTTGATAGAGTTTGGAATTGAAACTATGATGGCATATTTGCTTAAATGTCACATGATTTCTGATGCCTTTAGTGTCTATTCTCATTGTATTGGAAGCCTGCTATCAGCATTATGGATTATGGTGCTTTCTCCACATATATAAACATAATTTATGTTTCCACAAACTTTTAGATTACTTGGCAGTTCCCTTTAGAGAAGGAGGTTTTCTGGAGCAAACATGATGATCAGAAAGTTAAGGTGATCAGAAAGTATTTGTTGATATTTATGTGAAAGTTTTGTCTCTCCTTTTAGAGACCTCATGAATAGTTATTTACTGCAACAACTTTTTGAAAGCGGTGCAATATTTCTTGGAGAAGGAAGACTGTGGTAGTGTGTTTTTATGATGCTATATGTAAGTTAGTTAATTAATGTTAGTCAGCTTTAGTTGGTACGTTCTGTGTATCCCCTTTTCCTTTCCCCTCACTTACCACCTAGTTTCCCGCTGCTTGGCTCCCCGGTTACCTGTTAATCTTCCCACTTCTCCCCTGTTATGCCATATATAGTTATGCCACTCAGAGTTCTGTTGTCTCCTTTCCCTGTCAATTCTCACTGCCACTCCCAGTTATTGCCAGAATGTTCCCTGTCTGTTATCTTAGTTCTGTATGTCCATTTGTCCCCAAGGCTCTTCCTCACCCCTGTTATTTTGCTATTGGTTATTGTCCACGATGTTATGCTTTAGTGCTGTTCCCCTACTGGACGGAGTAAGGAACACCCTTCTCCGCCCGGTCCCTTTATAAGTTTTGTAAAATTTGAGTTCCTGGTCACTCGTCCATGCCCATTCTGAGAAGTTCCCTGTTCCAGCCCCACGCCGGGGAAGAGAATAAAGCTTCTTAGGACCGCACACGAGTGTCCGCTCTGTCCTTCCTTCACTTCGGATCAGCGTGTATGTGACTCAGTGCTCGCGATACCCACGCCGTGTCAGCACACACCACCACCTGGGAAGATTGCGCAGTCCTGGGGGTGGCCACTCTCGCAGGGCCCCACGGCCACAAAGGAGCTGTGCTAGCCGGCACTCTGGCCGCACAGAGCAGCAGCTCTGTGGCCTCAGTGGAGCCACATCGCAGAAGACCACTATGAAGCCTGCCTCAAAACTTATTCTAATGCACTCATCAAAATTTTCCTTTATTTGGAAGTACCAACAATGTGTATTTGATCAATATTCACAGCAACACATCACCAAAGCCACGTACCAGTTACAAAGCACTGTTTATAAGTCATGCCCATTACTTTGTGGAAGGAGATTCAGCTCTGCTGACTTTCATGGGTCAACTATTGACATTGGAAAATAATGTGGATAATGCAGGGGCTGAAGAAATATTTACTTTGTGCTCGCTAGATTAGACTGTTCATATTCCTCAGAGTTCTGTGTACTACCATTCCTTATTTGGGGATTCTAACATATGGGTCTCCTTCCTGAGTTTTAGCACAAATATTTATAAATATATTAATCCTAGACACACTTTAATTTATGGCTAGTAATTTTTTTAAATTATTCAGAGTAAAGCAGAAACAGCCTTTTCCCCTCTTCTCGCCATCATATGTGATAATTTATTTTTGTTAAGAAGCTCTCTATGAACAACTGTGTAATTAGACACAACAAAATGAAACAACATAGGTAAAAGCTCTTCATGAGATTGTTCAGGGTGATCTTAGCCCACTGTGCTAATTAGTCAAAAGTAAGACATCATTCTTGTCTTTCTAGAAATAGCTCAAGAACCAATGAGTAACTCATTACTGGTTCTAGGTTCTGAAAGAGGGGTTACTATTTCAATGAGAGATACAAAAATAAAAGCTACATTGTTTGATTTTTTCTTTCTCCAGTACTCACTCTCTTTCCTTCAACCTATTCTCTTTGTCTGCTCCAAGACAATTTCTGGTCATCTGTAATCCAAATTATTTGCACATGCATAACCACTGGCTACATCCATCGTGGTTCCCACCAGTTTATAGAAAAGGATTGTAAAAAGCTAGGTTTCACCAGCTATATAAAGGTTTGCATGCAGTGTTTGAGAATAAGCCCTTGCTCATTATAGTGGGAGACAGACAATGTGGGTCCATGGGATGTTTTTCAGAAAGGATTTGCTGGACATTGGAAGCTCTCTCAGCTCAGCAAATTTTGGCCTCTCTCAGATGTGAACAAAACCACTAAGCAATTTCTAATAATGACTGTGAACACTTGCTCAATAGTAAAACAGCACAACACACAAATGCAAATGCAAAAAAAACAAAAAACCACATTTACTAGTGCTGAAAACTTCTGGGTTTTTCCCGAAACACACATTCAATAGATAGGCTACTGAAACAAACTATGAGGTAAAGTAGCATCTTGGCTCAGTTCTTTACCCCAGGCACATATGCTTTACTGCAGGACATAATGAAAACTGCAGACAAGACTGAGCTCCCTATTTATCTTGGGGTCCAAAAAGCTTCAAACATGTATATAGACAAATATGCACTTACAGACCTTTAGTATGAATTCCCTTAAACCATATTTTCAGTGAGCAACACCTTCTGATTTCATTTCAGCTTAATAAGCACAAGGTTCAATTTTAGCCTCAAAGCAGTCTGAAATGCAAAATGTTTTGCCATTTTGTTTGTTTTACTCTTTTTCCTGAAAAAGAAAATCAGAAGGAAATGGATGAAAGATTTCTGGTTAAATAAATATTTGACTTATTTCCATCCTGTACTCATCCTGCTTGAAAAGAAAACAGTAGTGATGGCAAGACACACAGGTAGGACAACAATCAGGATTTTGAAAAACATGGTTTTATTCTCCATGTCAATGCTGACAGAAATGTTACCCATTTTTCTTAAAATAAGCTTAAAAGGAATATGGTAAATATTTCTTTTAGACAGTTCTGGACTGATGATAGAAGTGAATCAGAAAGTGGAAGAGTTGACAGTCAAAAATAGCCAATGTCTTCTTAAAATCAGACAAATACCAATAGCAACAAGAAATGAATTAGATAATTTCTTTATCTATTGTCATAACTCATGGGAGGGTATAGATAGAATAACTCTTTAGTATCAGTCCTGACTTGATTAGTTTATCAAGATCTCAGTATGATGTGCTAAGTTTCTCTGTGTAGGCAAGTGAATAACCTGCAGAACATTATTACTTTCACTCGCTATTGAGTTGGGCTGACTTTGAGTGCCATATTCAATTTATTCCTCCCTAAGCAGCCTGTCTTCAATGTCAACACTTTTCCAGTCAGCTTGCATGAAACTATGGCAGGCACAATGATTTGTTAAATATTTCCTATAAGCAGTTATTACTGTGCTATCAGCGTGCATGTACTCTGCATTACTCATGCAGCATGTTTATAAATTACATTGTCATCATGAACCTCTTCCATGCACTTTGTTTGTCCTTGCTGTCTTAAAATATGCATTGGTTATCACTCAAAACTATAGCAAATATTCTACAAGGTCATTCAGTGCAAAACAGATGTTCATATAATTTATGGAGATAAACATGTGCTTGTGCTTTATTAGTTTACATATTAGATAATAAATTAAGGGAAATATTGTCTTGATGGGGTTCATCAACCTAACTATATGTTCTGCAACTTAATTTAATTTAATTTCAGGATTTAAAATATTTTTTTGTTTTGGCAGGGTGTTTATTTAACACACACATATTAGTGTATCTGCAATAGTATTTTATTACTTCCTCTAAAGCTGTAATAAAAGGTAAATGTTACACTAACTGGGATTATTCATCAGGACATTAACACCAAAAATTTGCTGATGGTCTTTCATGTGCAATATTAGAAAAGCAAATTTTTGTCTCCATTTCCTACCCTAAGTTACATGGAAAAGTTTAGTAAGCAGTAAAAACATGAAAAAATTCAGAGTAGGTTTCAGCCTTCAGGCTGTAATACTCAATTACCCCTTCCTTGTAAAGAAATCCCTCTCAATGAGCTATATTGTTTGGAAAATTAATGATTTCCATTATTGTTTGTTACAGAATTTTTCTCAAAAAAGCTAGAATACCAAAAATCCCAACAATTTATGAAAAATTATTTATACTATTAAATCAGGGTTGTTAGTAAGCTTCCTCAAACTAGTCAGAGATATGAAGTTTCTCCCCTTCTCTATAATCAATTTATTGTGTGACATTTTTTTCAAAATTAAAAATATATTGCTATTTCTTTTGGGGCTTTTTTTGAAAGAAGCCTTGATTTGAATTCCAGTGCCTGACGATCGGTGCATTACTGAAGTGGAAGAAGAACAAGCTTCGCTTGCATGTTTTTTTGGTCACTTGCATTTAATGAAAAGAAGGGACATTTGATGTGAATCTGCTTCAGGACCTTGGAAGTTTCCAGTGTTAAAACACCCAGTACAGCACTGCAACAACTGCAGGTTCTGACCTTTTGTTCCTGCTATAAGGTAGCAAATACCAGCTACTGCTGGATTTTCTGCTTTCTCATATCACAGTGAGAAACTGCCCTGTGGATGCAACCAAACTGGAACAAATGCACACACACATATGTGCCTGCACACACAGTTGCACTCACACAATCCTCAATGCCCACTTGTTGATGACTTACAGGCACTGGACCAAATATGTCAAGTCAGAAATCATAGCAACAAATTCCAGATTCACCATGCCAAACCTGATGTCTTCAACAGATGAGTCTTGTTTCTTAGTTTGTATGTAGAAGTTGAACACATTCTTTTTGCCTCTAAGTGAAATTAAGATTTGACATACTGAGTGAAGTGCATTGGCCAGATTTATCTAGGGTATAAGGGATTGCTCCAAGCAAAATTCACATTGTAGCAGACCTGAGGTGAACACAGAGGACTTTTGACAAACTCCAAATAAATGCTCTCATCAGATATTTTAATTCCCAGTATAACATAACTATTCTTTCATGAGAGTTTGTTCACTTTTAAGGTTTTGATGTAGACTTATGCTGTTTAAATGAATTTTAAGTATTTGGGTGAAGGAATTAAAACACAAATAATGTATAAAAGCTGGTCTTTCAAATTTACTCTGTCTCTGTAAAGACAGCCACTCCTGACCATTTCCTGTGGGCATTTCAAATGCAGCCTTTCTGTCCTTACTGTCCTATCAAAGAAAATGGTGGTGTTCAACATATAATCAGCCAAATGGCTTACTGATTCTTTTTCAAAAGCATGGGACTGTGGTTTATGAAGATAAACACATGACTCAGAGACCTTACACGAGGATTAATCTATCAAGTGGAGTCAAAACTTATTCTTCCTTTCTATGTTACTTTGTATTTAATGGCAAGTTATACATACAAAGGGACTTTTTTGCCACTGCAAGTTAAAGACACACAACAAAAGGATTTTCTGTCTACTAGTGGACAGTTTTCTTGCACTCTTTTTAGAGGTGTAGCAACAATAATCCCAAACTCTCTCTCTCTTTTTGTATATGGAGAATCCAATCCAATTTGTTATCTATGAGACAAAGGAAAACAAGTTTTTAACTTACTTGCACCCATTAGGTAAGCTCTTCAAAGTCACCAGCTATACACAAAGAAACCTGGTACAGCTGACAGGTCCTTCTCATAAGGACTGTAGCTTCAGGAGAGCATCTAGACATGGAGCATCTACTTCAGTTTCCACTTGTTCACTAGGAAGACACACTTCCAGTCTCACTCACTTTCAGGCTTTTCTGTACACAGTACATATCTGTCTTCAGTAATAGGAAGACGTAATTTTCACCTCTTTCCTTCTAAAATGCCTGGGTGAATTTGCTCCAGAAGCATAAAATATATGTTTTACATGATGGATTATGATTGGACATATTAAAGATACTGTCAAGAAGCTAGAAAAATAATGTTCATAGACCTGCCAAGTTTCATTCATTTTCAATAAGTCAGTATTCTACGATGATTTAGGATCATTTTGAGCAATTTGGGGTATACAAATTGATTCATAATAATTTTTGAGTCTCCCTTGAGAACTAACATCTTTCTAATCTTATTGGGAATATTTTAATGTATCTCATAATTTGTTTCTGCTATCCAATGATATGTTGACTACTTTCCCAGTGTGCTCTTTTTTTATCGTGCTATGCATAGGAGAGGTACATGCACTGACACAGAGCGAAAACAGACAAGTACCTGAAAAAGTTAAGGTAATTTGTATTCTATAGAAATTTACCAAAATCCAGAGATTTTCCTCAGCAATAGCAGGCAGGAAACTCTCTTTCTATCTTACCTGAGCATTTGAAATCTTGAAAAGAAATCAAAAGGAAAAACAGCAATTATAAAAGGATCAGCAGACCTACCTGCCTGATGAAAGTCATTGCATAATGCAAATAATAATACTGTTAATTAAAAGAAAAATAATATTCATAAAAATTTCCCAGATTAAATGTTCTCTGGAGTTGATTTCCTCTTTATTTTTGAATAATAAGCTAACATTTTTCCTTTAAAAAAAACCCAAAGATCCCACAAACAAGTGGTGGTGGAGTATATAACTTTTAAAAATCTTCACTCACTTGGTTCTTGGGAAGACCTTACCAGTACATCCTTTAATCTGTCACCTCAGTAGTACCCTCATTATATGAAGGAGTTGATCTTAAACTTTATTTGCATACAAGCTCTATTCTAGACCTACAATTACCTACTGGTGAAAAGCCAACATTTTTCAAATTTGAAGCCCTGTCATCCATTAGCTTTTCCACTTCCACAGCACTTGCAGGTTAAAGATGAAGGTTGTGTTTGAAGCACTGACATGGTATAAAATGCCAACATCACAAAAAGAATAATGGTGTCCATAAATCATTGCCTTAGTAGTAAACCTTTAAGAAGAAAATCACACTTTTCATTGCTTTTTTATTCTTATAATAATTTCATAAATTATAAATTATCTTTACAGAAGACTTTAAGGAAAAGTTAGACTATTTTCACTATGTGCACACAATGAAACAAAAGAGAGAGGTAAAACAAAGATTTTCTCCCATATTTAAAATAAAGCTAATATGTTTATTCAAGGGATAGAATTTTTTTTTTTTTTTGATGAGTGGACAAGCAGACAAGATAGAACTTGTTCAGTTTGGCTGCCAAAAGTTATAAGTGGTTCATCTAGACAAATTACACCATCAGCAGCATTGCATGTTTCATTTCTGTGACAACTAAAACACAAAGTTTGAACTAAAAAACCTGTATTGTTTAATACCATTGATATTTCAAGAACTACTAAAAGTAACTATTAAAAATAAAATACTATGTATGATATTTAATCTTAAAAATTATCAAATAAAACAAAGCAACTTATATCACGCTATATAGAGGTTACAAGTGCTGATCAAGTAAAGAAGACTTTACTTGAGTCCAATTAACAATACGTGACTGAGGTCCCATCAACTGATCTTAAACTATAGTACAGACTTTCATATGAAATAAATTATTGGTTATTTGAGTGTAAAAAATAATTACTGCTACTCCTTTTTCCCTTTCTCTAACAAAATGTTGTAAAATATGAAACAAAAACCTGAAACACTTTTTAAAGCATCCTAGGACTGTGTCTTAATATGAAGGAAGCTCATTTGGAATCAGGACCATAATAGTAGCTACTATCAACTCTCTCTTGCTATTTTTCTTCTGATAAAAAAATGGCATAACACAAGTTAGTATAGGCCCTAAGATATTACAAGGTTTTTTTGAGAGGAGATTTAAATAGCTTTTGTGCTAGTTGTAGCTGAAGAATATAAAATATTAACTGCTTCTGGATCACTCTACTCAGCAAGGCAAATTCATATTATTTCATGTTTTACTCAGACCTCTAGGTCTAACATTGCAACCCACCATGTTGAAAAGCATCAAAGCTCAATATGCTAATTCATGGTTACTAGTAAACTTTGAAAAATGAGAGAAGTTAATGAAAACTCTATTTGACATCAATGAAAGAAAAGCTAAAGATTGAAATAGGCCTATGTAACATTAATTATGTTTCTGTTGAGCCTACTTGTGGTCAAGGACTAAGATTTAAAGACATGGAATTGTCTTTGTATGTTTTCACACTGAACAGCAGTGATTAGACTATGTGGACTGACTGAAATGTCAATATTATGTGCTATCCATCTGAAAGAAGCTGAACACACAGTTTCTAAAGCATTATTTCAATTTTTAAATATAACTAACTATTTCTTTTGGGCAAACAGCATAAATCACAGTGAGCAAACACCCTAGAATATTCTGTAGTGTTTTTAATTACTCATAAACACCAGTTGTTGCTGGGAAAGTTTCCTCTCTTCTATCTCAAGTCAGATGAAATACTTGTTAGAAAATAGAATCATAAATCCATACTCTTCTATTTCTTTTTTTAGTAAGCAAAGCAACCTATATAATCAACAGATAGGAATATTGAAGGGATGTGATTTTAGACTGTAGCATGGCAATAGCACCCATTTGCTAACTGGTCCTATGTGACTATCTAGTGATATGGATTTCAAAAATTTGAATCTGTTATTACATTTAATATAAAAATGCAGTTCAAGCAAACCAGTCACCACTTTCATTCCTTAGGTCTTTGTTTTGGCTAAAGATTTTAAGCCTATTGAGAGCGCTTTTTTTTTTTAATAAAAACATCATCAACATTAGTGGTAGTCCTCAAACTGAACATACACCAGGGATTCAGGGTTTATGATGATATCCAAGAATAAGATTTGCTGTTAAATAACCTTTCATCACTGAAAATGAAATACATCCATTTTCCTCTGTATAAAGCAGGTAGTGACATTCTCAGAAGAGTAATTTAACACTGTCCTTCTCTTCCTGAAATAAGGCTATTTATATCATTTGTCTATAGTTCTATCTCATGTGTTTCTAGCTTACACCTCTCTGTTCCTCTCAGATTTCATTTATCTCTAAAAAGAGATGGCCTAAAGATTTAGGAACTAAAAAACATAGTTTAATATATTTCTTTCAAAAGACAGCATAACAGGATGAAAAGATAAAGGTAGTTGATGTGAAGCATTAAAGAGATTTTGTGATAATTTTAGAGACATGTATTAACATTCATAAGGCAAATTCAACTGCTACATAAAAAGTGAAATTTCTACTCTTTAAACATAGAGAATTTTGTGCACCAGAAGAATTTCTAGGTAAATCAGTTGGCAGGTCAGGTGCAGAAGTAATACTGCATTAATTAGTTCAGGCTGGTCTACAGTCGTGCAGGTCTAGGACAGAAGTTAAACTTGTTTATTTTTAGTCTATAAATTAATTCAATATTCACAGTATGCAGATACTCCTTGGATTATCATTGAAGGATGGTGGACCAATCATTTTAAAATATCTGGAAGTTAGCATTTGTGCTTACGACAAGCATTCAAATAAATCCACTGTTAGTCATAATCCCTTCTGAACTTCTTATCACAAAATAAAAAAATCTGTATTTCTTAAAAAATTTAGTGAATAATTTGCTATCTAGGATTGTAAACTATATAATATTCTGACCACTGCTACAAATAACAAATGACAATTCACTCCTGGAGAGATTCCAGTTGGACACAAGAATTTTTTCACAATGAGAATGATCAGCCATCAGACCACTTTGAGTTTTCCTGTAGGCTTCTCCCAAGCTGTAAGTGACAAGCATTTCCAAGGAAGTTGGTATTCTTTCTATTTCTGTCCATACCAGTCTACTTCCTTACAGGTGGACCTTATTCTAAATTTGTTTTGCTGCTACAGACAGAGTTTTATATAACTCTAAGACTAGAACCATAAATTAACACTACTATATGTGAATCTCACAAAAAGTAGCTGAAAACTTTGTTTAGGATAGAGGGCAGTAATTTCATTACCTAAATTAATGAATAAAACTATGAGGAAGGATAAGTGCTTGCAAAAGTAAGATATTATGCTATTCTGTAGGTCTATATTCCATGAACATGGTAGCATTCTTTGTATAAGCTGAGCCATGTAAGTGCATTTTATCAGGAGACTAACTCAAAAGATGTTCTACTTCAATATTACTATGCTGCATGCAATCTGTAGCACATAAATTTTGAGCACAAAATAGGAAATTTTTCATAAGGATGTATTTTAATGAATGTTGGCATCAAAATATCACTGCCAAATCATTGGGACTCTGATATCTTGTAAGCTCATCACCAGCAGAGCAGACGGAACTGGTTTTGCTCTGTGAACATTAAGATTCCAAGCAATATCCTCAGCCTTGTTTAGCACCCCTTTTATGACATGTTTATTTCTCCACATCTATTTGCCCTAACCTCTTATGGCAGCTTGGATTGCAGCCCTATTCTTTCAGAATACCCTCCACTGCTGCTGTGGGAATTGATTGGCAGGTAATCATATGTGAGAAACCTGGCACCAGCATCCTGCTCAGGACTAAACCTGACACAGCTGGCCCTGGCCTGGTAGCTGAAAATTGTTCAAAAGTTCAATTTCTGGGCTGAGGAGAAATAATACAGATAGAGACAGCCAGTTCCAACTCTGTGAAATATTGATTCTGATCTGCTTATTAATATCTTAAGGAGTGTCGTTATGAATTTTTACCAAGCACCTTGGACTCAAGAGAAAATTGTAATATATAGTGACATCTAATTTGTTGTAGTTGCAGCAAAGTGCAGCCTTTAAGACAATAAAAGATGCTGACAAAACATTAATGGTGGTGAGGAAGTAATATTTTTTATAATAAGTCTTTAAGATTTCTGAGATCAAACAATATTTCTATCTAGTGCTGCCATCAAGGCACAATGCCTCTAACTACCCTTCATAAAGGAGAAAATTGCTTGCATCATTACGCTGATGATATTAAATCTTATTTGTTTGTCAAATATGTGTAAAACCTTCAGCATTCAGCAGCTAATAGTAAGGATTAGTATTCTAGAATAGATGCTGGAATGGCTGAGAAAAAAACAACAAAAAATCCTCTTGTAATTAGACATTTAAGTGAAAAAGCTTGGTTGGCAGAAATCCAGTACCCATATATTAATGTAAATAGCCATTACAGCAACTTTCTTTATTGCTATTCTCATGAGATCTGACAACACAGAAAACAAAGATGTGCCAACTGTTGTCTACTGTTATAATCTGTTACAGACAGAAAACTAATCCACAAAATGCCACTGTTCTCACAAAATCTCTCTTACATATAAAAATAAAATGCATTTTGATTTCACTTTTAGATCATAACAGTCTTTTATGCCGCTATCAACTTTTCCAGTCCATGTTTGATAGTATGATTTCCTGAATTTACTAAAGTGTGCCAAGAAGCAACAGAACCTTTACTAGGAGTATGTCCTGCTGAACAAGAAAGGGAGTAAAATTTAGGTTTTATTTTTTTTGAGACACAAAGGTATTTTAAATAACTTAAATCAACACCTTTCCAAATATTTCCCAAAATTATTACTAAAGTAAAATTTTAATATTCCTAAGAAAAAGAGAAAAAATGTTAAAAAGTGTCCAAAAGCATATCTAATTAGCTAATCATGTCGCTAGTCTGAAGTAAAGGTAATTTCTGCTCTCAACTTTTGAAAAAGTTGACTAGTAAAAGAAGGAAGAAACATGACTGTGCATCTAGATGATCTCTGTCTTCGCACTTCCTCCCTTCTTTTGCCACTCTAAGAAACTGGTTTCAGGGAAACATTTGAATTTTTAAGACATATCTGTGCTCAGATCACAACATTGAAAGAAAAGGCTTGTTTTGTGTTTCTCTTTCTTAAATATTTACAAATAGTTAATGACTTAGAACTACTAGTCCTACAGTATACTGCATTGTACTCAGTGTACTTAGTATAGTAAGTTTGCCTTTGATACTAAATTGGGAGGAGCTATTCACTTTCTCAGAGGCAGAGAGGTCCTGCAGAGGGACCTTGATAAGCTCGAGGCCTGGGCAATCACCCTGTGCATGAAGTTCAACAAAGTGCAGGATGCCACACATGGGATGCGGCAACCCAGGATGAACGGACAGACTGGGAAATGAGCAGCGCTGTGTAAAGGGACCTGGGGGACCTGGTCGGTGGCAAGTTGAACCTGAATCAGCAGTGCCCTGGCAGTCAGGAGGGCCAAGCCTGTCCTGGGGTGTATCAGGCACAGCATCACCAGCTGGGCAAGGGAGGGAATCGTCCTGCTCTGCTCTGCACTGGGACAGCCTCACCTCGAGTGCTGGGGGCAGTTTTGGGCACTGCATTATAACAAAGATATAAAGCTATTAGAAGGCCCAGAGGAGGGCAATGAAAATGGTGAAGGTTCTGGAAGGGAACTGTATGAGTGGCTGAGGTCACTTGGTCTGCTCAGACTGGAGAAGACTGAGAGGAGGCCTCATGGCATTCTACAGCTTCCTCATTACCGGAAGAGGAGGGGCAGACACTGATCTCTGCTCTGTGGTGGCTAGTGACAGGACCCAAGGGAATGGACTGAAGTTGTGTCAGAGAAGGTTTAGGTTGGATAGTAGAAAAAGGTTTTCCACCCAGAGAGCTGGGCACTGGAATAAGCTCCCCAGGGAAGTGGTCACAGCACCAGCCTGACAGCATTGGAGAAGTGTTTGAACAATGCCCTCAAGCACATGGTGTGATTCTTGGGCTGTCCTGTGCATGGCCAGGAGCTGGATTCTGATGACCCCTGGGTCCCTTCCAAGACAGGATATTCAATGACTCTGTGATTTGATGATACATTCTTTGGTGTGCTTACTGCACTTTGGTAATGAAAAGCATTGAGATATAATTTATCATTACTGTAATTATAAAATTTTTTATAAAATCAACATGTGAGGAGATCTGTTTGACATTTTTCGTACAGTTTCCCTTGATAAACAACTTGCATTATCTTTAATTCAAGGCATATTAAAAAAAAAAAAAAACCTAAATTAATTTAGAATTTGGTAAATTTCTGAACCTTATTAATCACAATTATCCACTGCATCTTGTCTTGGCACCTGTTTTGTACAAGAATTCTATACTGGCTTGATGTTATTATATAATATCAATCCTGAAGGTTAGTAAGCACTGCGGTAGATTTAATCAATGGATTTTTTGAGGGAGGTTTTATTTATGAGTGTACCTCATCTATAAATACTTCACTATATAAAGAAATCTTCTACAAAGTGTTCTTTCATTTTTGGAGTTGAGCAGCTGTCTAAACAGAGTATTGCAGTCCACAACATGTTCTAAAGCCTACAAAGTAAGACTAGGAACTCAGTCTTCCAGGATTAATTTTTACTTCTTATGCTTTTGAGTAGCTAGATGATTATAAATGTATAGCTAGGTGTGCTGGATTGGGAAACCAGGTTTCCTGCTCACTGCACACATGCAAGCCAGGTAAGAAATGAACTGACATCAGGCAGCAATCAGTATTTTGGGAAAAGCATGGAAGCTCCACTCTTTTCCTTCCCTTTTGTTTCAGGTATTTTAACAATATAGCAATATCATTTCCCCCATGGTGCTGTATCACTGAGAGAAAGAACAAGTTCTCTGAGCTTTTGCCTATTTATCTTGATACCAAAAAGAAACCAGATTACTAAAATTCTGCAAAATGGGTATCCATTACAAAATGGAGTTCTTAGTTTATCATCACAGACAGCTCAGAAAACAAGAGACAGGACAGGGTTGGGCATTTGGTGAGAACAGAGGGGCAGATGGGGCCAGGATCATCATTAGAAAAATTGGCAAAGATATTTAATTTTGTATTTATTTTTTTTAAATACCTAAACCCAGAAGTGTGTAGAAGTGAGCATCTGGGAGGAGACAGATGGGGTTGGGCAAAAGGTACAGCTGCCAAAACCATAGGAAACAATAGAGTAACTTCTAGAGAGACTGCTTGAAAGAGAAATTCTGAAGAAAAAAATATGAGGTAAAATATAAAGCAGCAAGTCATGTAGAAATATAGAGAGTAGAAATGGGAAGTGTAAGTTTTGCATTGTTGAAATGGGAGTTGTGTGCCATATAGAGTGAAATAAAGTTCAGCTTACAAACTGTTCTCTATGTCAGGAGTTCAAGTATTACATCTCTTCACATTGCTTAAATCAGTGTGAGCTCTTGAATCAGGAGAGAGTGGTCAGGAGAGTATGATAAACAGTAGGATAAAAGTCATTTGTACAAACAGGATTTAAGAAAACTTTCCAAAATCAACAGCAACGGCACAAAGAAAGTTAAGCCAACAGCACAAACAAAGAGAATCCTATAAATAATAAAGTTGTGGTTAGAGAAGTCTTATAAATGTAAGAGATTTTCATTCAGGTAAAGGAATACAAAAATACAAAACTTGATAACTCATAGCCTTTAATAAAGTATTAAACGAAGAGCTGTTCATTGAAAATGGGAAAATGGCCCATCTGCAGTCTGACAAATCAAAGCATTGTTTATGAAGCTTCAGCTGATTTGTTCTGGGGTTTTCACCTTTGCATTTTCTTTGGCTTCTAAGTTTGAAAAATTTCCACCCCACCATCCACCCCCAAGTTTTAGAAAATAAAAAAAAAGTTTTCCTGAATATGATCTGTCTCCAAAGAAAAAGTCTCTCAGAGAAGTCTTACACCTGCAATAACTGCAGCTTATATTTACCAGGCAATGCTATACTAGCCAATAAACTGGGCTGGTAGAGTTTGGACATTTGGGATAAAGGCAACCAAAAGATATTTCTGCAATATCTTCCAGAGCAGTTACTCTCATTCTCAGCAGCAGAGAACGGAGATTCTCTTCAGGACAGAGCACTTCAAGCAACACTCGAGCGTAAACCTGATGCAAATATTGCTTGCATGGTAATACCTCTGTGATAGAGAAACCTGCAAAGGAGGATCCCTTGGGATCATCTGAGCATATTTGTAGTCACCCTTATTTTATGTTCATAACCCCTCTCTGCTATCAGCACTGCACTAGAAAGCAGGCAGCATCCTTTAGGGGACAAAGCCAGGGTCACCAGGGCTTCCATCACCACAGGAATGGGAGACCCAGGGGCTGTGCAGCTGGGTTTGTGTTAAACCAAAAGCTAGTCAGTTCATACAGAGCATCATCTGCCTCTGTTTTCCATTCTCAAAACTGATGGAATAATAGAAATTATGTATATCACACACAAGCTGTTTTTTGTTTGTTTTTCTTTTTTTTAATGGAACACAGCAAGAAACCTGTTTCTCTCTTACAGAAAAGGGATAAGTGCAGGCATTAGTAGAAATATGAAGGCAACTATTGTGGTCAGAGAGAAAAGGGGTGGAGTTTCTACCGCTGTTTAATTCCATACCACCCACATCCTCTCAGGGGCATGGTTTCAGCACGAGAATGACAGGCCAAAGAGGAACAAGGTAATACAAATGGTTTAATCTTCCTGCTGGGCTTTAAACCAGCACAGTAACATAGTGAGAAGAAAGAATTCAGCCACTCCATGGCCAAGCAGATCTGTAGATTAGTATTGGAAAATTATTTAGAAACAAGTCTCACATTTTTTAGAAAACATTGCAATTGAACTATTTTTCTAGCTGAAGAACATTAAGCTGAAAGTGACTCACAAATATAAGAAGGTAGAACAGATTGATATTCTTAATTTTAAAGCATAGTATTTCAGCTTATCTGCTTTTATATGAATAAAGGACTAAAAATAGGCATAAAGATGAGAATACTTAATTTTAAATTATTGATGTCATTCCTATCCACAGCCTGACACCACTATTCATACTTGCATTTGATTTTTGTTAAGAAATAAATTTGCCTATTGTGCTATTACTACTGAAGACAAGCCAATTATCTTGTCTAATTTAATATTAGCATCTTTTCTAATGCTGCCTGCTGG
Organism: Ploceus nigricollis; assembly: GCA_013399945.1. Classification (NCBI taxonomy): domain Eukaryota; kingdom Metazoa; phylum Chordata; class Aves; order Passeriformes; family Ploceidae; genus Ploceus; species Ploceus nigricollis. The sequence goes on from VXBC01009551.1 coordinate 259,292, forward strand.
TTTTTTTATAATACTTTAATAACCTATGTTACCTCTTACTCCTGCTTTCCTGTAATCTTTAGCTAGGTTACGTAGGTAAACATTAACCTTTAAATGTCAGGTGAGCTAAAACAACTACTTAAAACTAGACATTTTCCTCTCCTGAATTCCATCTTGGCTGAAACAAATTCCATTTTTTATGACTTTTTGATATAGAATTTTTTTTGTGGGAGAGAAATTGAAAAAAGCTTCAATTTTGAATTTGTATAAATGCAAAAATATTGAGACTAAGTATTTTAGTATTTTGCAAACCAGACTCATTTGGATTTGGGGTTTTTTCTGTCATGAAAGCAACATCTTCTTAATTCATACCATACTACATACACACAATTTACAAGCTTTTAGTTTATATTTGAACTTTACAGATACCATAACAGAAATTCAAGGATGTATAACATTAGGATTTAAGCCATGCATACACTTTATTCTTCTATTACATTACATTTTTCGAACATAAGAGCTAAAGTTTCAAAAGGTTTAAAATTGTGACAATTTCTCCTACCCATCCTGTTCCTCTAATGACTTTTCAATCTTATAAGGGTGGTTATCCTCAAATTAATCAAGTTTGAAAGTCTGAATGACTTAGGAGAGCCTTATAAGAAGCAATATATAGGGGTTTTTTTTTTTTTTTCGTGGAAAAACAAAAAAACACTGTTGTTAATGTCACCTATTAAAGCCGAACAATGGTAAAGAAGATTTGGCCAGAAATAAAATAATAATTTTTAAAATTACATACTCTTTCAACAAAATTTATTTTACCAGTGCCCATTTCATGTTTTGGTACATGGTCATAAAAACATAGTTTCCTTAAAGATATATACTTGGTGACATATTGGGCATCCCAGGATTTCACAGTATGATTCTTACCTGATTAGAGATCCCCCCCAAGAAAAAGAAAAAAGTACATTGCTTTGTCTTGTTAACTGGTGCCGTAAAATGCCTCCTAGATATTTAAATATGTATTTTCAAAACCAGCAAACACTAGGCCTAGTGAAAAGCGATATATGTGTTTAATTTAATAAAGAAAAAACCTATTTGCTTAGTCAAATACACATTTGGAATATGTTCTCCTTTACAAACGTTTTTTATTTTACGATAAAAAAGAGATACAATTATCTTCAATCTTTCTCCCCCCTTATCCGCAAGCAAACACTTCAAAGACAATATTTTTGATTCCTGTTGCTGAAAAGTTAAACTCCAGACGTTTTCTTGCTTAAAGAGGTGGCTACCTTACCGCATTACTTCTAAAATGCAGCACTGACTGAGCCTATATCAGAGAAAACCATGTATTGGAGGAGAGCTGCATTGCTGGTATAGATCATGAAGGTGTGACCAAGTTGAGCAAGTCAGGCCATAAAGAACTGCTACATGAAATCTTCAGATTACAATCTTAAGGAGTTTTTTCAATTCAAGAATTGAAACATTTTCCTGTATATGCATTTTTACCAACTTTCCCACTCATTGCTGTTTCAGTAAGTACACGAAACTAGTGGTTAAAGTAGATATAACAATTTAAAACAAAAAATAAATTAAAAATATATACTTATTAATTTTGGAAAATGTTCATGAAAAGGGTAAAATGTTGTGGTGGAATTCAAAGTTCTTAAAGGATTGCTAGAAGTCATTGTCTCAAAACTATAAACTTGGGTGCCATAAATGGAATTTCTTTTTGTTGTCATTGTTTTGTGTTTTGCTTTTTGTTTTTTTTAAATGAATGATAATGTAGGGGAGCTAAAATAAGAGCAAGGAAAATATAATCACTAGCATTCATTGTCTAGTGCTAATGTCTGATTGCATAGAGAAGGAATTCCCATGCCTGGACCTGAAAATTAATCACTGTCTGAAAAAAAACCCAAGAAAAAGGAAGATATTTCACAGTTCCTTCAGATTTTCCTTGAAGAATTTGCCACATAAATACAGCTCTAAATACTTTTATTTCAAGGAAATTAACCCTCAAACATTTAATTCTATTTGTATTTCACCTTAGGGTAAAAAATTATGAAATACAGTTTGTAGGTAAAATTTTGTATGCTTGAGGAAGTAACTCTTAATTAATAGAAGGAGATGAGGAACTTAAATCTTTTTAGTCAAAATGGATGAAAGTTTATAAACATGTAATCAATCTGTCTGGTTTGGTTTGGCTTTCCTAGCACACATAACTAAAAATCAATAGGTGCCTAAAGTCTGATAAAGGATACAGACAAAGAAGATAAGTTTCTGCATTGTGGAAATGCTGGTGCTACAGAGACATTTGCAGTCATGTAGCATGAGATATTCCATGAAAATAAAAATTATGCATTGTTTCTTATAAGGCTGTCCTACCTCTATTAATTTTAATGTTCCTGCATCTGATTTTTCTTTCTTATGAAGTCCAATACTGGCCTCAATCTTTAAGGCAGGGAGAAAATGGAATTGAGGAATGACATGGGAGTACTTCAAAGCCTTCTGCCTTACCGTATATTTGGACATGTTTTAAGTTGCATAACAGGGGAGTGAAATACCACAAAGTCTTCAGAAATCTTTCCCTCTCCTCCTTTATTTGTTAGGGTCTTTAATGGAAATAAATTTAATACTTTCAGTGATTGATTCTACCGAGAAGATTCTTCATTTAATAATGGTTTTTAAAATTTGGCAATGACTGAAAAGGGAGAGAATAGTCAGTGACAGATAAAGAACAGTAAAATGTTCCAGGCAGCATGGTCTCTTCTACTGTCTCGTAATTCTAAATATCTTAACTCCAAGTTATGTGTGTTACAGGCACTGAGAAATTTCCTTTCTTCACTGATGAACCAAAATTGACTTTATTTGCAGTTGCAAGTTTTGTAGGGTTGCACACCTGATCTTGGACTTAGAGGTGGACATAAATTTTAAAATCCTCCAGTATCCCAAAGCATCTAAAGGAAGAAGAGCAATGAATAACACATATGGAATACATGCTGAAAAAATTCATATGAAAGAGTACTGGCAACAGGCTAATTTCAGACCTCAAAGACTGTATGGACAACATAACACACTGCCAACTTACCAGAAATGTAAAAATATAAACCCACAATAAGCCCTTTTTTTTTTTTAAATTTTCACCTGCCAAGGGGAAAAAGGTAGGAGGTTTTTTTGTGGGCTTTTTTTCCCAGAGTATTTTCACACTGATTCATAAATATTTTTTTAAACTCCAAGAACCAATTTCTCCCTCCTTCTCAATTGAATAAGTAATTTAGCAGCTCAACCATCACTCTACAAAAAAGAATTCCCCCCTTCCCCATCATTCAAGGACTTTGAGCCCAGTACATTTGTACCTGCCATTAAAAAGTCAGCACAAACAACAAGCAGCTGCTGAGCCATGATGTATATATCTGCCAAAAATTCAGAACATATGATGCAAATATTTTATACAAATAATTTTTTATGAGATGTGCTTAAGAAAATGTGATTTTTTTTTCTAAATGGCAGTTGCCATTTTTAGCTTAGTTTTTCATGTTAATATTTTACAGTAACAATAATTGATGACAAATGTCAGAATATATGTTTTATGCCTACATGTTTTTCTACTTACTTTTCTATTTTAATAATATAGTAGAGATTCTTAATAATGCTCCATTTCTTCCTTTCTTGTTATATAACTTCACTTTTCTCTCTCTCTGTCTCATATAAATTTTGACAATTATATCAATTATCACCATCTGCAAAAAAGAGACATTGAAATAAATTTATCATATCAGGATTTTATACTTTCTGAATATCAATAGTTATTTAGTGGATGGTAAAACAAGTTCATAGGATGAATCACAGAAAAAAGACTCAAATGTTTTAAACAGTTGATTTTTTCAAATGTCCTCAACAAGTCTGTTCAAAATGAAACACAATAATGTTTTCTGCCTACCCTATGCTATTAACGTTCGTGTGGGCGTATGTATAATTTTACAGATTTCCACAGGAGATTTAGAAAACAGGTCAAGGTGACAGCAACTCTGTTATATAATTTCCATTACAAAACTCTAAACTACATAAAAATCAACTTGAACTTTTATCACAAATTAAAAAAAGGACTACAAAGAAATTGATTTTTGTGTGCATGCTCAACCTGAGGTGTTAGACTTAGGGATATAAAGGCACAAAAAATTTTCTTGTGAAACCATGAATCCCTTAAAGCACAATAGCCTTTCTCAGGAGACATATAATACAAACCTTTCTCAGCTCTTCTTCCTCTTGCTCTTCTTCCCCTCAAACTGGCTAAATGAACTGCTAAAAATGTATGAGGACAAATGAATTACAGAATCATAAAATAATTTGAGTTGGAAGGGATCTTAAAGACCATCTAGTTCCAACACCCCTGACACGGACAGGGACACCTTCCACCAGACCAGGTTTCTCAATGCCCCATCCAAGCAGGCCTTGAACATTTCCAGAGACAGGGCATCCACAGCATCTCTGGGCAACCTGTTCCAATGCCCCATTACCCTCACAGTAAAGAATTTCTTCTTTATATGAAATCTTTCTCCAGCTTTTTTATAAGATCCTTTTTATATTGTGAAAAGTCACTATAAATTCTTCCTGGAGCCTTCTCTTCTCCAACTGTACTTTATCTTTCCTAACCAAATCCCCACACAGCTGAATAGTGTTCCTATATTCTTCCCCAGGGACACATTCCTGGTCTCTCTGTCTGCGCATTTTCCTCTTATTCTTTACTTTGAGCAGGAGGTCCTCATTGAGCCATGCTGTTCTTGGGCTTTCCTTGTCCAATTAATACACGTGGGAATTGAGAGCTCCTGTGCTCTAAGAAAAATGTCCTTAAAGAGCTGACAGCTCTGTTCAGCTTCATAGTCCCTGAGAGCCATTTCCCAGGGGGGTCTCATTCATTGCCGCCTTAAACAACAGAAAGTTTGTTTTCCTAAAGTACAGCATACTGACTCTACTCTTCACAAGGCCCATGTCCCTCAAGACTCTGAATTCCACCAGGATATCATGGCTACAGCCCAGGCTGCCACCAATCTTGACATCCGTAATTAGTAGTTCTGTGTTGGTGAGAAACAGGCCTAGTAACACTTCCCTTTTGGTCAGAATAAAAAATTATTCTTGACTACCTCCAAGATTGTCCTGAACAGCTTACAGTTTGCTGTGCCACTTTTTCAGCATATGCAAGGCTCCAATTTTGCATTTTGCTCCATCATGTGTCAACAACAGCAATTAGGTCATGACGTCCAGCTCCTCCTGCTTCCTACGCATGCAGTGGACATTGGTGTGGAGGCACTTCAGCTGGAATATTGACTGTGTCACCTTTACAGGGGAACATGCCGTAATTCCCTTGAGGAATTTCGCAGCTGTTTCCCTGTTGGTTCCTAATCCATTAGCAGCCTCTCTCTCTTCTCAAAAAATCTTGACAGGCTATCATGAATTAGTGGTTTGGACAGTTTAAAGAATCACTATAAACATAATGGAAAAAAGCAGGTTTTAATATAAATTTGTGAAAGTGCAACTTAACAGAGTTCAACAGCAAAGTTCACTCATTTACTTACTTCATAGGTGAAGCATATGCAGGAAAATTGGAGTAGAATCAGTTTAGGATTATTTACAGGGATGCAAAAGGGTGAGGCTGAAAGGATATAGATACAAAAAGAGAAGGGTGCAAAAGGGGTTAGCAGCAGTTAATCATTTACAGATTTAGCATTTATAAAATTATTCAATGGGGTTTGCTAGAATTGTAACAATGACATTAATGTCCTTATCAGTTCACATGCATGAAGCCAGGCAGCAGACACATCTCTATTTGTATGTGTAAATATACCTATCAAAAATTCCCATTGGATTCAGTGGAATATTAGTGTTTCTCATCGGGCAAGGGTTGCACCTCGAGGAAATTGTGTGTGTAGGGCAGTTCCAGACCTTTTCAAAAGGTTTCATAATGATGGTACCCTTTCACTCAGGCTATGATCCAGGGGAATAATTTGCCATGGCTAAGAAGTATAATTATTAACCTTCATTCCCCACTTAGGTCAGGCAGCTGATATTGCTGGTATGGTCAGAACTATTTCCACCTTTACCTTGCAAGAGCTCCTGATATGGTCAGGGGACGCTTCACCACACAATTGGTGTGGTAAAGGGGCACTTCACCATTCAGCTCGTTTGGTCAAGCCTTGTCAGGAGCTCCTTAGATCACAGAGCAGGTCCAAGGAGGAGGGGGTTGGGGTGGGGAGAGGACCACACTTATGAGAAGTTGATAGGCATTGATTCACACATACAAGATGTTAATAGGCATTGATTCCTTAAGAAAGAAGAAAAGGATGTCACCAGTGTTTGACAAGATTTGGAACTGAACATTTTGTATAATGATATTAAGAGTTCTAAGTTTTACCAGTAGCTCAAACAAGTATTAAACAATTTTTAAAAGGTGAAGACCCTTACATTATATGTCTGTGTAAATCTCAAATATATAGAAACATAATGTATAGTAACTCCAAGTACTTGCATTTTCTTGTAATTAGAAATCAAAACCAGCAACTTTTAAAATAATAATATTAATAAAAAGGCAAGACCTGTTGGATTATGCAGCTTAGGCTTCAATAAACAAGATCCATTTGAAATGTTCAAATGCTTACTCTTCCTTCCTAACAGAAAGTACAAACCAATGAAGAACATTTTAATGAATTTGATTAATTCCTCTACAAAGTTTTATACAACACTGGAATTAATCATATTGTCTAACCTGACTTATCCTAGCAATTTTGAAATGCATGGCTCTGCAAATATGATTTCTTTTAAACACAGCACTTGAAAGAAAAATATTTACTTCACATTTTTTTAAAAAGAAGAAGAATAAAAAAGGTTAGCAATGAAATATGCATAGGCACTAACAAAAACTTTCTCCCAGCATGTTTTATTAGCAATTTTTAAAAGTCTTATTGAAAGAACATAAGACCCAAACTTGAACTCATTTCTATCGGAAGTGATGATACATTGCAATAATCTGGAAGCATGCTGTGGAAAAACTCAAAAGCAGAAGGAGAAATCTGGCCCTGGCTTGCTGTGAAGACAGAACTAGGGAAAGATTTTTCCGCTAAAGCTTAGAGGAAGAAAAAGAATATTTGAAAACTGAAATATGAAATAAGATCTGACCTCTTACCTCCCCCAGCCTGAAAAAGAGTCAGAATAGACCTGTGAAGGTTCAAAATTTATATCCTAGGGCAAGTTTTTCTTCAAATATTTCAGCTAAAACAGAAAAATAATTTTCATAACAAATGAATTGGTGAACTAGACAGTTTTAGGTATGTGACGGTGTTCTCAACACATTACTCAGTAACTATACTAGCATCTTGGCTTCAGAGCATCTAGCATCTTTGATTCAATCCTTTATTCCAGAGTATCCCATTTAATTTCAATGTTTAAGAAGATCATGGTGAAAAGAGCATTTATCTATTAAAACATAAAGAAATTTTTTTTAAAGTCTGTTTAGAAATGCCAATTATTTCTGTTTCTCTCATACATCCAGACCTTTGGTAGGCAGACAATAAAGCTGGTTTAAGAAGTAAGGAGAAATATTGATGAAAGAGAGTACTAAAATTTAGAGGTTCTGGTTCAATTGCAGGAATGATCTCATGCAAAGACAGTTAACAACTTTCACTTTGACTACTTCTTCCCTTATCTCTAAGCAGGCAGACATGCTGCTAAAATCTAAGAATAAGTACAGCTATTTTCTTGTGCCTATGTGCAATTTGCATGAAGTGCAATTTGCTCATTTAATCTCTGAATTTCATCAGTGTCAAAATAAAAATAACTATTTTTATTTTAAAGCAATTAACCATTACTTTCAAAAAATAAGAAAATAAAAAATTGAAATAGAAGTTCTTGCATTATTTTTTCTCATTTCATGAAATTGTGACAAGCTATACAGCAACATCTTTTATCCTTCATATTAACACTAGCCTCATCCAGCTAAATGTGCAAATAAATATGCAACTCAGCAGAATTCAGAAAAATTTCAATCTTTCCATACAAGAGAAGAATATAACCCAACAACAGTTTCAGGAATTGCTTTCCTTGAAAATGCATTAATCATGTGTCTATTGCAATCCTTCCCTGAACTCAAAAAAACTTGTTCACAGGATCAGAAAGTTAATTTACATACCATACATACTCAGTAAATGCATGTCCTACCCTGACAGCAAGTATATATCCTGGGGAAAAAATTAATTAGAACTTAAACCATAGCAAACAGGCATCAGGATGCATTTATTCAGTATGAAAAATCATCTAAAGAATGAAACAAAATAATTTCTGCCCTCAGCCTCTCATTCATACAGACTTTTACTAGTGTAGTTAACAGTAAAATAGTTTTATATGCTTGGTCACAATGTACAAAATATTTTAGCTAAATATTTGGCCAAATAGATGGCTGGATCATAGGGCAGCTAAGGCTTCTGGACAAGGAAGTGATTTGTCTTTGAGAGTAGAACATGCTCATTTCAAAAAAACTATGTGCACTGCAGATGGAGTTTGAAGGAAGAATAACTAGGAAGGCACAAGTGTCAAGTGTGCAAAATGAGACATTTCCAAGGCACTGGATCACATCCATTGCAGGCAGGGAACACCAGCATGGGCTGATAGCAGAGACATTGAGAGTACAGGCACAAGATGACACCACAGGGACACCAGAGGCCCAGCACAAAACACTGAGAATATCTTCTGAACATTTAGAGCCAGATGAAGCAGTGTTCAGGGCAAACAAAGCTAAAACACTATATGCAAGACAACTCATGTGGTAAAAATGGGAGGGAACAAGCAATAAAGTATAAAAAAACAGACTCTACAAAATTTGAACAGATGAAGACTATAGAGCAGAATTTCTTCCACCTTTAATGACACCATGTTTCAGCAACACCACTGCATATCTGCCATAAGGTTTTTCTCAGTGCATCTCTTTTTGATTAATCTTTGACCATATTTTGTGACTGAAACTAAGGAATAATAAGTAAATACTATTTCTTATAGCATTGATAGCATAAGTTAATTAAAATTTAAAAAGCAGCTTGTATGTATGTGTTTTTTGCTCCATATGGGAATATGAAAAAGCAGTTTAATACAGCAGCCCAAAGTCAGAATAAAGTTGTATGCAGCACAGACAGCAGCACTAATCGGAGCAGTGCTGGAAAATAGATGGAAATCAGATCTATTAGCCTCCTGGCTTTCTCTCACAATAGAATATTCTACTTTCACTTTTTCTGGGGCAGAAAAGACTGGTGACTTTTTCACCTGTCACAGGTTGTGAATTGTACTTCTAAAACTCTCTAGTAACTCTTGGTAGTGGAGTAGCTCAGATTCTGAGCCCAGTTTAACCTGTCTGGTGCACCTCATCAGGGCAACAAGGTGGTTTCAAAGTAGTGGTTGGTTATGAAGGAGACCAAAACCTTCTCATCATTTTTTTCTGTTTGAATGGCATTTTGAGAAATGTGTTTTTTAATTCCCCCCCCCGGAGTGTGGTGAATTTCCAATTAGACAGAACAATGGACCTGATGTTTCACCCAAAAGAGTCCTACAGGAGATAACATAAACACGGAGGATTTATTTATTGACATAGATAAGCTCAAAACTTTCCAAATTAAACAGAGAAGACAGAAGTGAGTGTTCCTTCTCTCTGCTGTTCAAGTGCTAATTTCTCACTCAGTCTGGGTAACAAACTGGCCTTACTTAGGCAAATTCAGTCTTTCTTTTCTTCCTGTGCCAGAGTAGAAAGACTCCCTAAAAAGAGTATGCTAATGTTTAAACTGAAAAGCTTATGAAAATCTTGTTTCAAGATCGATGGCACTATTTTACCCAGAGGAAAAATTCAAATGATCTATTCTTTTTGTAGACTTGGCAGGAGGGAGGGAGAGAAGGTCCTTAATTAGACATCTCTGAGATATGATTATAACATACAGAAGCATCACAATAAATTTAATAGCTAAGAGAACACAGTATTTCCTTTCCTTCCAGTTTTGCCTCATGCAATTTATATCTCTAGGGAAATATCTGAATATTATTTAAGGAAAACTGTTTTCTTTTTCTTCTTTAAAAAAAAATATTTTTTATAAAAACAACAGCAGATGAAAAAAAATGAAACGTTGTTATGGTACATATGGATCATCATGCAAATTAACCTAAGAAGACTAAAGTCCCTGAGCTGGTATTATCCAGGTTGAAGATGCATTACTGCTATTTTTGATTACAAGAAATTATAAACAAAAAGGAAGACAATCTGTTTGCCAAGCTGTTTTAGAACTCACTCTCTTTCTCAACAAGGAGTTGATCGAAAAGGCAAAAAAATCTTCCTTTCACTTTTTGCAATAAATAAACAGGAAGGGATTACGATTTATTCCCACAGTAATCTCTATGCTTAAAAGTAGTGGAAGAGTATTTACAGTTCCAGTTTCTTGAGGATGTTTCAAAATGTGTCAGCATTATTTGCATATAGCTGCAATATTTTCCTGTGCACAGTAGTCTTGTCTAGCACTGAATTAGCCAGACAAAATAAATCCAGAATTATTCTACACTCTTTCAGAAATGTCAAACATTAGTATATACACTTGCAAAGTTCAGTTATTGTTATTCTATGTCTAGAAAAAGCTGTTACTAAAAAATCAGACAAAAGGAAAGAATTCTCCAAGTTCTTGGAAGTAATACTCCATTTTTGATTTTCCTTTCATTTACTTCTAAAGGGGTTGGGTCCTGCCCAGGCTGGCAGAAACCCCTGGGCCGGTGCTGACGGGACACCAGTGGGACTGCTAGCATGTTCCCACAGCCCACCTTCCGCCCAGCCCCCAGATGGATATTTCTTCTCACCAGATTGAAGGAGGGAGACTCAGTCCTGGATAAATCCAGCTGATTTATTGCAGGGTCCGAAGGTGGTGGAAAGGCACAGGAGGCAAAGTTAGGAAGGGGGTGCGGTACATCTGAGGGGCTGTGGGGAAGGTAAAAACTTAGCTGGAGGACACCAGGGTGAGTTCAGAGTTCACAGGAGGAGGGCTCAGTATATATACACTGCAGTGGATAGGAGGGGTTGAGGGATACATGATCCAATCAGGAAGGTTCGTGGGAAGGGCTAACATGAGGTGAGTGTGTGGTAGACCAGATACATTCTAAACAGACTGGGAGGAAAGAGGGTTTTACAGAAATAACCAATGAGGAAAGCAGGGTACATGAACTGTTCTGGACAGAGGGTGAATACAATAGAGTGCTTCAAGAGAATGGATACAAATGTATCAAAATACACAGAAGGGTGTTCTTTGGAGAGGCATGGGAGACTAACACAGTGTATCTCCTAACTCAACCAACCACACTTTCCCAGGGCATTCTAGGGGTCCCTCTAACACCCCCATCTCCTACATACTTCATCACTATTCTCTTGATCTTGTGGTCCTAGTCTACAGAATAGTTCACCTCTGAGTCTTTGCCTTCCTTTTAGAAACAAATGTATTATGAGGTAAGAGAATGACTTTCATAACTTCTAGTGTAGCCTGTAGGACTTCCCTGAAATCTGAGGCAGAATAGAACCTCTGTGCTGTGCCGGGAGCACTGCGTTTTGTGCCCTATTTGTGAATCCAATTTCGAGTTTAAAAGGGAACTTTCTGCTGATAAAAATGTATTTCAGTCCTTGTTGGGATCACTTTTATCAGCAAAACCAGCAATAAAAGAAATAAAGGGAAAAAAACTCTTCTTTTTTAATATTCTGAAATCCCCTTGTTTATTTCACGTAGATATATTCAAATATAGTGAGAAACAGAATTAAGTCAATGAACCTCATAACACATTAAACCAATCCAAATCCTTTTAGGTGTGACTTTATTTGCCTTGCATATAATTTCACAGAAAGACAAATATCTTCTTGTTTTCTTAATCTATCCTGCAGAACAGAGGTAACTATTTTTATTTCATTCTATCTGGAATTTGGGTTCATTTAGTTTTCAAATCACTTCCTGAAGAATAATATGCAGCCGGCATGGCCACCTGGCAATGTAGAAAATTAATTTGAAATGAAAGCTGTGGTCATGTTAGTGAATTATGGATGCCAAGGCCCTCAAAAGCTGTTTATTTCAATTTATTTCTCTTTCATCACTGAGAAACAAAATTTGTTCCTTTTAGACAAATTTTTAATTTCCTTAGTTGCAGAGACATTGCAAATGTGGAGCTCAGACACAGAAATAGCTCATCAGATTCGACCAAGCAGTAGATTATTTAGGAAAAATGCATTTGGCATGAGCATAGATATGTGAATTATTTTGCCTTTGCCTTGTACCTTTTTCCACCTTTTCACATGTTTTCACATATTATTTTTGGTTAACAGCTATGCTCAGTTAAAGAATTATCAGCAATGTGACACTTTAAAATAGCAAAGATGAGTGGGTATTTCAAGAAGTGATACAAATTAATAGATTTCTGAATGCCAAATTATAGCGAAGACTTTACATTATTGTACTGATTTTACTATAAAAAAAGTTTCTTTTGCTTCAAAACACAAGTGTAATTTTCAAAAATTCTTTCTCAGAAAATGAGTCATGTTTAGGGGTCTAAAGCTAGTGATTCAAAATGGCATTCTGGATGTTCAGGATGCTCCTGGAAAAAGGCATCCAATGTAGAGCATTAAACACTATTTCTTCTCTTTTTTTATATGTGAGGACATTGTGAATGGACTCAATTACAAAGCTGGCAAAAAAAATTTTGCTTTTTATGTGATTGGAATGGGCTTCAAGAAGAAAACTATGAATCCCATATGAAACAATTCAAGGTCTGAGTATAATCTACAAACATATATGCTTTCTGATTAAAAATCCAAAACAAACTCAAACCAAAAAAAATTGCCCTTTTTTTCCTCCATTTACATAAAAGTAACTACTGAACCCATGGAAAATGAAAAGCCTGTATCAATCCTCAATCTTTTTGATTTGAAAAATTTCTTTATGTCACTGTATTAGATAAACATTTCTTCAGACATAACCAATGTAGACTTATCTCTTCCTCCACAGCAAGATTTAATATCAGTACTGCGACACATTGTCCATAACTGAATGCAAGGCACCACATCAACCCAACCTGGTAGCAATGATTTTTTTTCCTGTCTGCTTTAGAGATATTATTCTCTCATAAAAGCCTTGGAAATAGCCTATCAATTTGCATGACATTAAATAATCTTCTTGGAATTGCTGCATTACAACATACTCAGCTGCAGGGTGTCACTTAAGTAATTGCAAATAAAAATACTTAAAGGTCTGGTTTATATGGGCTAGAGATACTGTAAATTCACCTTCCATAGTAAATCTGCTGTGAATCAGAATCTGAAGTCTGTGGAAAACAATGGGAAAGGGTAATTTCTGTTTTATTTGCTGTATCTTCACACCTTTCTTTATAATCTCCTGTTCAGAGACCTAGATGACACAGTGGCTTACTACTCTGATTTCTCATGTGTGAGACAACACAGGAGGTTATCTGACGTTCCAGAAGGGAGAATGTATTTGATTGTCTGGAAGTTGTCTGTTTGGCATGTTTGCGCATGTCACAGAGCTGTGGCTTGTTTTATTGCTACTATCTATCCTGATTCAGAATAAAACTCATACTGCTGTGGCAGGAGTGTTGGAGGTCAGGTTACTTCTGTGTAGAAAATACTGGGGGGAAATTTTAGCCCTTATTGGGCTACATATCATATTTTGATCAATACATGTTTTTCAATACCCCTCATTATGTGCACCTAAGGAACTCTGAAGGAAAGCTTTTCAGAGGGAAATGATGATTTATCAAAACAGAAGGTTTGTAGGGATCGATCAGGTTCAGCTAAGCATTTATTCAGAAGGGTTACAGGTGCAGAAAGAAATTCTAAGCATGAGAAGAGAGTACTCTTGAAAGCATATAACATATACTGCTGACAGAACGATGTTGAGGGTGCTGACCAGTCTCTTGGGGATGTGTTTTTTTATTCAAAATTGTTCCACAGAAATATTTGACCACTCTGTGCCTGGTATGCATGATCCCTAAGTCATAGGTGAGAAATGAAGATATTTAATATCTTAAGAAATTTTAAAGGATCATGTACGACATCTATATGACAGAGATTAAAGGGAAAATAGAAATTGATTTTCTTAAGTCCTCTGATGTTTTTTACATACTGTGTATCATTTCTGTAGTAAAGATATAGTCTTGTAACTATTCTGTAGTGTATTCCCTCACCAAAAATGTAAGTCTATCTTTGCACTTAGACAGCTCTTATTCTTTCTGCTTTTTCCATTTGTTCATATGAAGACTTTATGATAGACTCATCTACCGCAGCTTCTTGTAAGAAAATCTCATTATCTGAGTATGGGTTCAGTCTTCCAGTGAGAATCATTTGCAGTAAAACCTCTCTCATTTTTTCCAGATATCCATTTATATAAAATAGAGCCAAGTCCCTAGTTCCATTGGGACAGAGAGGATTTCTGCCTAATTTTGTTCTGCTTTTCTCCTCTATAAATTTATTTTAGTTAGTTGCTGCTTCTGTCACTTTGGCTACCACAGGCATTAATATAAATTTTCTCCTATACCATTTGCACCACTTTGATCTGAAAAGGCCATGAGACCACCCATGGAGTTTTTAACATTTCCAGCAGGAAAAACAATTTGCTATCAAACCACCTCTTCAATACTATTGATTGTCAAATAAAACAAGCAAACTTAAGTATGCAAAAATCATGGTGTTTAAATATTTTCTAGTATACCCTGTAAGTGTTCTAGCGCTGATGCTTGAAAGCACTTTGAGACTACTATGAGTAATGTTCTTTCACTTCGATTGCCTCAGCATGAAAGAAAGAAGCTGGAAATTAAATAGCAATAAATGCAATGCTTTCATATGTAATGCATAGTATATTTAACCTGTGTGAGACATCCTACTCTTAAGGGAAAGGGAATACCCAAGATTCATAAATGCACATGGTTGAAAGAAAGTCAGAGGATCTGCAAAAAACTCAAAGATTTATTAGTAAATTATGCACTTGGCCTGGAAACTGGTGTTTTAGTCAGTTATTGGAAACAATCCTTGGTTGTCTCCACAGCCATCCAGCCATCAGTTTTTGAGACACACACATTAGTCCCTTATATTCGGGGATTCTACAGCTCTGCAATTCACTTCTATAGGACTCCAGTCAAACATCTTTCAAAATAAGTTAGCTGTTATATGTTTAGAAGTTGCACATTAAGCAGTGCTAGTTATTATAAATTTAGAAATGCTATTATTAGTTCTCACACCTCAAGGAATAAATTTATTCTGAATTAGATTTAGGAAGAAGTACCCTACATTAAGTACACTATAGTTTAAATATATTTTGAGTATAAGATAAGTTTACTTCAAATACACTGCAGTTTCCATAATGTATAAGAAAACTGGTACAAAAAAAAGTAATTGAATCTCTTTTAAAGATGAGTGGCTATACATGTCATGAAAGTATAAATGAATGAAAATAATATAAATTAATAATTTTTGTTTGTTTAATTACATATAGTGAATTCAAAGAGTGAGTTAACACTCACTGAATGTATTACCTGATGTAGTGGCTCATATTAAAGCCTCTCCTCATGGTCTTTGGTCTGTAGTTCAAAGAAGAAAAAGAGCTTGGGTTTTAATTCCAGCTCTAATGCTGCTTTAACATATTAATATGATCTCTTTAGGGCCAGATGTTTTAATCTGATGTGGATGTTAAGCTTTCATATCTAATTTACAAATAAATGCTGAAAATTACACACAGACAGACGCTCACACACACAGAGGATGACTTCCAGAGATCCTCCAGACTGGAGTTTTAACTTCTGTAACTGCTAGGTTACTTGCAATTAACCATTTCTGAAAAAAACATTAACAGCAAAATACACTTTTATAGCAAACGATGTTATGGCACATCATTTCCTTTTCACAGATGGAAAATTAAAGCACGATGGATCTCTTATGCCAAATACTACATAACAAATCTTGTAAGAGCAGTAAAAATAGAACAGAAGTGTCAGTTTCATGCTTTGGTTCTCTGTTTTGATGGTAGTACTTTCCTGTAGAAAAATCCTTCATTCAAATAAAAAAACAAAAACAAAAACAAAAACCTCAACAAAAATCCAAACAAAGGATTCAAACTAACAAAGGATTCAAATCCAAACTAAGGCTGAAGCTCCCTCAGTCTTAATTTTGTTGAAGACAATATTAGCTGAATCAAGAAAAGTGATTTTTATTCTGGTTTTATCCTGCTGTGAATTCATGTTTTGAAGACGATATAAAAAAATTTTAAATCACATCTGCAGCCAGATGAAATTGCAAAAAGCCTAACCTATTACTTCAAGGTAATGAGTCAGAGAGATTCACTGCAGCCTCTTGGTGATTTCTGTATGAGCCAATCAAATGAAAGGGCACAAAAGCCATTCACAGTGAAGATAATCCTTAGTTCTATTGCACAATCTGATGCCATTAAAATGCGTAAGAGGAGAGCAAAAGAAACATCAAAGGTAAAGTTTTTGCCCTCCCCAGCCCCCAAATTCCACAACACAAAAAGCAAAACCTTAAAACCAAACAGGACCCTGCTCCAGTTTGGGCTTCCCACAGTGTCACAGCATCTTTTGGGAGCGTTCATCTGCTCTGGCCTGGGCTCCTCCCTGGGCTGCAGGTGAATTTCTGCTCCTCCATGGGCTGCAGGAGCACAGCTCCCTCACCTTGCTGTGCATCATGGGCTGCAGAGGGAATTCTGCTGCCATGCCTGGAGCACCTCTTCCCCGCCTTCTTTACAGCCCTTAGTGTCTGTAGGGCTGTTTGTCTCAGAGATTCTCACTTCTCTGCTGCTCCTACAGTTGCACATTTTTTTTCCTCCCTTCTTAACTATGTTATACCAGAGGTGTTACCACTGGCCACCTTGGTCAATGCTGGGGCCAGCTGGCATTAGCTGTGTTGAACATAAGGAAAGTTTCTGGCAGCTTCTCACATCAGCCATCTCTGTAGCCTCCTCTACCAAAACCTTGTCACACAAATCTAATGCTCTGGTCAACAAAAGAAAAAAAAATCTAAGCTCCCACATTCAGTCCTTGTGAGGGGCCTCTGCATGAAATACTAAACACTGACCTCCTGCATGGAATGTAAACACCAATAGAGGCTGTATAATGAAATATAGATGCCTCAGAGTTGTATGCAAGCAGTACCAATGGCAAGTATTTTGCTGCTTAGCAGTCCTGTCCTGCACACTCCTGACTGAAAACTACTGCAAGGGAAGCCAGCATTCACCAACCTGGATTCTTTCCTTAAGGTAAATACAGTCACTTTCTCACTGAAAGCTCAGAAATCACCATTTTATTGTAAGCTAGGGCTTGAGTTGCTGATTTATTATTTTTCTTAATTTCCAGTGTAACACATTAAACATCACAGGCAGTGGATAACAGATTTATGAAGCAGTTTCCCTCTGAACAGGTTTTCAGGAACATGTCAAAATATGATAAATGGAGCATAAAGTCAGTGGTTAGTAAAATGAAATACAGTTGTGCCCATCTTAAAGCTGTTTTCCTCTACTGAGCACCTTTATTCTCTTCTTCCTTTCATTTCCCTGTTTTCTTTCTTTCTTTCTTTCTTTCTTTCTTTCTTTCTTTCTTTCTTTCTTTCTTTCTTTCTTTTTCTCTCTCTCTCTCTTTTAACATCTCACTTATTCGTATCCACTCTCTATGAGATTTTATCTGATTGACCTTATGATACAGAGTCCCTGTCCTTGAAGGAAGTAGAAATGCCTCATTCAGGATTTCCTTTCCATCTTTTTCTATTTTCCTAAATGCTGAATCCAAAACCTTAATATGGGTACAAACTAAAATATCAACTCATAAGAGTTTCATCCATGTTCATAATTTAACTTAATGTTGTTGATAAAATATAATAATTCAATATATCTTCATTTCTTAAGGGTTCATAATGCGTGTCAAGAAGCAGTTGGTATAAATATTTTTTTAGAACTATTGTATATGTTTTGGTTTCTTTTTTTTCCCCCAAAGAGTAGTTCATTACTTCAGCTTTGAATGGTTGCCTGTATTTAATTTTTTCATGGCAAACATCATCCTTTTGGGTAAAGAAGAGATTTCAGATCTGAAGTATGCATGGTTGCAAGGTTACATTTTTAAAAAAAAGACATCTCATTCAGAAGAAATAATTCTGATATGTTTTACCCTCTTTATATATGATCTTTGATTCCAGGACATCAAAATCAAATAGAAAATGTAGAGTTTATAAATTGAAGATGGCTTATATGATAGGTCGACTTTTGTCTGTCCCCAGATTTAATTTAAAGAGATCATGACCTTCCAATAGTTTTCTAAAACTTGGAGGCTTTTAAAATTTTTCTACAATATGCCTACTAAAACAAAGTCTAAAAAAAGCAATCCCTTTTTATTGAGTGACAGCAAGAAAATCTCTAAATTTTACATTAAAGAGCACTGAATTGAGTTATATGATTTTTACATTAGTCAGTTTTGTCTCATTTTTTCTTCCTAGAAAAGCCTGAAAATATCAAAGGATCTCTGTTCATATCCTGATCTGACTCTAAAACCTTTAAATAGAATCTTTATATAACCTTGCTGTAACATTTTTAACTGCTTCCTCAATATAATTTGGCCTGTATCAAGCTTGGATTATTAAATTATGGCTTATTTGGGGGTGTTTATTTGTTTGTTTCCTTTGAGTAATTTATTTAATCAGTATGCTCTGTTATCCTACTTATTGAACTAATATTTCAGTCCCTTCTGTGAAATACCTTATGCTGTGTTCATGATTGCTCTTTCATTACTTTGAACAAGACTTATAGCCCACATGAACATGACTTATAGCCCATTTAGCATATATATTTCCAGCCTGAATTCTATATTTTCTGCAGCTTGGGGTGGCCAACACTTTGTGTTTCTCAGCATTCCAGGTAAAACCTTTGTGACTATTCTTAAAAGAAAAATCATTGATTACAGGGGTATTTTGCAGGGTTGATGCAAGTCCCTCCAATATTCTCAGGTCTGAGAAGAATCTGAATTGACTTCTTGGAAACCTCCTGGTTATCTTCCCCTTTTCTTTCACATCCTATTACTGTCATCATCTTCTCATGGGTCTGACTAATTTATTCTTCCTCTGTAGCAATCTGCTTTCTGATTGACAAGTTTTCCCTGCTCTTTAGGGAAGTCTCTCCTTCTTTTGTAACATTTTTTCTTTTGTTTTGCCTCTTTTCCTGACTTATGAATGTGGCCACATTCTTCAGCACACCATCCTTTTTTAAGAGTTTGCCCTCTAGACTCGCAGTAAATTTTAAGAGCAGAGATTGGACAAATAAGTCATCTTCCTTTTGTGTTAGAAACCTTTTTGGACTTCTGTCATCTCTCCATGGTGTGATTTTATTTCTGAGATCTATTTCTCCATGAACTTTACCTGTCAATATTTCATTCATAAATAACTCGTGTCAGGTAGCCACTCAAAAACAACATACATCCAGCACTGTTGGCATCCCATAACTCATTTTGTCTCCTCCATTTTTCAGGTCACTTTCGCTGCTGCCTCAGGTTCCATAAACATCTTTGTCTAGTTCTCACATTTAAAAAGAAAAACAGTACTCCTAAAATCTGCTCCTCCTGGCCAGGATATTTCTCATTTTCTTCTCTCTATGTCATTGGACCTTTCACGTTCAAAGTGCAAAAACAAAGCTCTGCTCCTCGGCAAATGGCAAACTGCTATTTGTGGACTGAAGAATTGTATTTCAGCTGTACAAAGAAACCTCTGAACAGATTCTGCTCAAAGAATTTTCAGAGGAATGAGCCCGTGAATGGAGCAAATGCACATGGAGAAAAAGGTTTGTTTAATATTTATATTAAATTGTTTATACTTTATCACCTGAAAATGTAATTTTGAAATAACAATGTCATTTTTAGGCATCCATTTCAATCTGTGACTATGCTTGTAAGGCAAAAAGACAGTAATGGAAGAATAAACATTAAAAGCAGTAATTTAAATTAAAAAATCAGTGGAAGAATAATGTTCCTGAAATTTGACTCTCTAAGAATACCAAAATCAATCCATACAAGTAGGTATTTTAAGAGATTTTTTTGCCAGATGTTGTGCAAGAAAACCAAAGATATGTGGTTATTATCTTCACCAATGATTTGGATGATCAGATTGAATACATCCTTGGTCAGTTTTCAGATAACACAAATTGGACAGGAGTGTTCATCTGCTGGACAGGCTGGATCAATGGGCTGAGGCCAGTTGTGTGAGGTTCAACAAGGACAAGTGCCAGGTCCTGCTCTTGGGTTACAGCAATCCCAGGCAGTGCCACAGGCTGGGCAGAGTGGCTGGAAACTTGTCCAGAAGAAAAGAGCCTGAGGGTGCTGTTTGACAGCAGCTGAACATGAGCCAGCTTTGCCCAGGGGATCAAGAAGGTCAAGGACATCCTGGCTTGTATCAAAAATAGTGTGATCAGCAGGGCTAGGGAAGAAATTTTCCACGTCTACTCAGCAATGGTGAGGCCACACCTCAATTGCCATGTTGCCTTTTGGGCCCCATGCTGCAAGAAGAGTATTGAGGTGCTGAAGCCTGTCCAGAGAAGGACAACAAAACTGGGAAAGGGTCTGGAACACAAGTACTATGAGAAGTGGCTGAGGGGACTGGAATGGTTTAGCCTGGAGGAAAGGAGGCTCAAGGAAGACCTTATTGCTTTCTACAACTGCCTAAAAGATGGTTGTAATGAGGTGTGGGTTTGTGTCTGCCCCCAAGAAAGAAGTGGTAGAATGAGAGCAAATGGCCTCAGGCTGCGCCAGGGAAGTTGTAGATTGGATATTAAAAAAAAAAAATTCTTCTCCAAAAGGGTTATCAAGCACTGGAACAGTCTTGATGGAGTCACCACCCAGCAGGTAGGTAATTAAAAGATGCATGGACATGGCATATAGGTACATTTTATAGGGGTGGACTTGGCAGTCCTGGGTTTACTCTTGGAATTGATAGTCTTGCGGGTCTTTTCCAACATAAATTATTTTATGATTCTGCATTTTTTGTTTTGCTGATTCAGCTGATTATACCATTCCTTATTAAATGATTAAAAACAAACGCTTCCTAATTTTGTTAGAGTAAGAACCTGAAGTACTTCTCCAGAAATAAAATTCAGGCTGCAAATGCATAACCAGCTTTTGTCACAGCCTGATCAGAAAAGCAGCCCTAAGTTGTTAAAGTATAGATAAAGAAATTACTGATTCACAGTTCCTTTGGACTATTACAGTGAAAACTGAAAAACCTTAACTGTCCTCTAATGTGCACACCTGGGCCATAAAAAAAGCCCAAACATATGTAGACTAGAAACTTCTCAAGAAAAATCATTCTCATGGGTTCAAAGACTAAATCTTCAAATACATAAAGTTTTACTCAGGAATCATTCCACTGACTTCTCAGCCTTAAAGGACTGAAAATGTCCTTTACATGTAAACATGCTGTTTGTTTTTTTTTTGCCAGATACTATAAATAATTGTATTCCAGAGATTATTTGGAATAAAAAAGTTGGTTTTTTTAATATAATTCTGGAGCTTCAAAAAGCTTCATTGTCTTCAAATTTTAATGAGAACAACTCCCAGAATGAGTCATACCTCAAAGAACTGTAGTAGCTGGTGCAACATTATTAACAGTCTAGTAAAAAATGGAAGAAAAATTAAGAGTTCAAACTGTTCCATGACAAGCTGCTTGGAACAACTGTTCTTTAATTTTTAGTCACAGCTTTTAAAACTTTTTATTTTCAGCAGAAGGAGTGCACCTCTATCATAAACAGAATAAATTGTATTTACCTTGGAATATGGTTTCATGTATGAAAACATAAATATTTATTAACATATTAATGCAAGGGCTGTGAGCTTTCTGGCATCAAGCCATGCTAAGCTGTGCATCTGCACACAGAGAGGACAACACATTAGCATGTGTATGCTAAACCTTCCCCAATTTTTCCTCCTCCTTTGTTCTCTGTGAAAACTAATTACATTTTGAATTGCTAAGCCTCTGCTGCACTTTGTTGAGTAATAAATGGATAGTTAGTCAAAACTGAAAAACTGTGACACTGCAGGGTGAGTGTCAATTAGACCATTTTTAAATTGCCCTTCAGCTTGCTGGATTAACTTTAATTGATGTCCCAGTAATATCCCCTGTTAAATAATTTACAATGGTTTTTGACTCCCCAAAGCATTACTTAATGCCTTGCAATTATTAAAATAGCATGCACTATCACATCGGCCAGATAAATTAGTTGAAAAAAGGGTGGGATCTCTTTCATGTGAGGAAGTGTACACTATGGACACAGATTTTCCAGTATAATTATCAGTTTAGAGGTTATGGATGTTTGTTAAATGGACAAAAGCTATCAAGAAAGATATTTTATTTCTTCCTTTCCAATTCGAAAGAAAGCATATTTTGTCAAGCCAAATTAGACTCACAAATGCAGATTTCCTTAATTATAATATACAGCTCAGTGTCACAGAGGCTGATTTTTTTATTATTTGATTTCAGCAAGATCACCCTAATGTACTTCCGGAATAAGAGGAATGATCAATATCCAATAAATAAAAAGACTGACAGAATGTTCGTTGAATAAATCCAAATGAGGCAAAATGGTTGAATATTACTGAAAAGTACCTCTGAATAAATATTAGGACATGAATTACATGGAACACCAAATGCTCATGGCAGGAATTTAGAGACAGAATTCTGCTTTTGAATCATTGCTCTTGGAGGTACAGAATAAACTATCAGAGCTGGGGACCTTTTTCGAGTGGAGAAAGAAGTTAGAATTTCTAACATAAGAAGTATCATGATACTGATTACATAGATAAGTGAGTTTCAGACTTTCTCCTTTGAAGAAGAAATGCACCAGATCTCTTCCAAGTTTAAAATTCTACCCAAATTTACCTGAGATATTTTAATAATCATTATTAAAATAATTATTTATGAATCACCTCACCATTCTTCAGTTAAATCTGAAGATAAATTATATAAGTCAAGATCGATTTTATACTACCCACTAACTGAATCAAATCCAGAGATGAGGGATCATCTCTGGATTTGATTCAGTTAGTGAGAAGTATAAAATTTATCATCCAGTAGACAAAATAAGAGCCTGACCATGTTTTCATGGACATCAATCCTTTTGCATCTACAACTATATTGATTTTAGCTGCATTAAGCCTGATTTATACTGATATGAAAGGGAAAATGCATTGTTTATTTTGAAAAGTTCCTCCTCTGATTGATTTTAATTATGCAAATGAAATGTATATTTGCCAAAGGCAGCTAATAAATTAGCCTGGAAAATTATGGTTTGGGCACTGCTGAAAGCACAACAGCTGGAGAGCAGGACTGTTAAGTACACCTACAGCTCAATGAGGTGTTAGAAGGACTAGGTATTTGTTCTTCTACCAGAGCTGACAACAGTTTCTTAAATCAGTAAGAAGTATATGCTTTAGTGAAAATCTATTTTTCTTTATTTCAAGTATATTCATATCATCTTTTCTATCAAGCTTCTTTCTGGATGCAGCAACAAATACACGCAAGACTACATCTTGAAATTACATCACTGAACTGCAAGTCACTTGTTCCTCCTCTCTTTCCATCCTGTTCTTGTGCACTGGAAGTAAGATCAGCTCTTAGAAAGCTACCTTTGGGAGATACAAATCTGACATCAATAAACTCGTTTGTATGACGCACAAAAGATTGACTTGTTTTCATTAAATTGTGCCATAGTTGTCTAAAATCTCACTGCAGCCAGAAATGTTAAGACTGATTTGCTGCTTATGAGTCAGGAAAAAATGACTGTCACAGAATGCAGCAGCATAACCTCAACATAACACAGAGACTGACCATTGGCTTCCACCAGTTTTGGCTTTCTGTAACTTCTTCACTTCCTTATGTGCATTTTGTCAAAGAGTAGTTTGTGCTATCACGCTTTGTATTTTATTCTCTTGGAGCAGAAGACATGAAGTGAGAAGGAATTTTTCACTCTGTCACAAATGAACAGGAAAAATGTAGTCAGTGTAATGTAAAAGAGTAAACCAATTACAGACGTCATTTTGGTTTGAAGAGGAAAAAGGTCAGGGACTATGATTGAAATCCTCCCTAACTGAAACATGGCAAGCTAAGCATATCTTTAGCATAACATCTGAAAAATGTTTCAAAGTACAATCTGAGCACAAGATGAATGTAAAATGCTGATCTGTTTAAGTCAAGGAGAATTCTGACAAGATTTTACCTTCAGCATTTTCTCGGGAATTTGCTTCCCGCTTTGGGAGCACATTAATTTCACAGTCTTTTCACATGGCATTCATGCTCCAGTTTAGACAGTGTGTGTATAGACATGCATAGTTATGAATTCTGTTCCTGGGTGGTTTTTTTTGGGTTTTTTTTTTGTTTTTTTTTTTTTTAGTTGATGAATGTTTCCTTTTACTAGGTGGCTTTTTCCCAGGTGTTTTAAATGACACTGTTTTTAAGGGAGTTACAACTGAGTTCAAGATTCTACAAAGTTTATTAAAGACAACTGAGAAGTAAACGGGTTTTTCTATGAAAAAACAAAAATTATTCTTTTCCATATGTATGGATTGTACTCCATTTATCTTCCCAGTGAAGTGAAAAGTGTGGCTGAGATGAGGAATGTTATATTTCAAGTGTGGCCTAAATGCAGCTATTTCTTAGTAGCACTAGTGTTGCTTCACGGTTTTAGATACGAGAACCATCTTTTTTAATATACTGAGGTCACTAGAAGCCAATCATGTAAGGGTGAGCTTATACAGGAATCCTGATCTGGGAACTGGGAAGGTATTGGTATTGTGAAGCACAAATATTTATATGAAGTAATTTCTGCCCGCTTTTCATAGACATCTGGCAATAACCTTGACTATATTTGTCATACATAAAAAAATTAAAAAAGAAAATTCATTATAATATAGCAAGATACATTTACACAATCACATGTGACCTAATTTCCACAGGTTAGCAAAACAGTATTCCTCAGTTAACCAAGCGCCAGCTGAAACAACCATGCCAGGCAGCTAACATTATATATACCTTGTATTGTCAATGAATAAAAATATGAGCCAATAACTGTAAGTCTGCTACTGAAAAACCTCAACATTTTTAAAGCACATTTGTGCATATTTTAATTGCTTTTTTTAAAAAAAGACAAGTTTTCAACAAAATTTACCAAAAGTACATTTGTAAAAGTTATTAAAAATGCAATATCTTTGCAAGTAAGAATGCATACAAGTATTTTCTAAAAATATGTTTGATTATTGACTGTGATTTCTTTTTCTTTAGATTTGGCATACTTATATTATTGAAGGGAAATTCATGCTAAATTTAAAAAAGACAGCTAACTGAAACAAAATAAATGCATTTAAAAAATCTTTTCTTTAACAAAGTGGGAAAGCTTGTGCTTCTTATAACAAAATACCCTGTACTATCACATTTTCTCTTCAGACATTTTAATATTAGGAGACTGTAAACACATAGTATTTCAGTTTTATAGACTGCCCTCATGAGAAAAATAGAAAAAAACAGTTCTGAAATATAGGAATTGTTTTGTATAGTGAAAATGGTAGGTGGCTGTGCTGTTTGGAATTTTTTTGTTTTTTAGATAAAGCAGGTTCTCTTTTGCTCTAATACAATCTTTCTAAAAAAAAGCCTCTAAAACAAAACAAATACCTCCCCCTCCTCCTTGTTACATACTCATTTTGCAGAAGAAATGGTTATCAGGTACACTGGGAGGCTGGCCCTGCATTTCATCAAAGTTCTCTTTTTCTGGTATATTATCTTAATTAGTGGTACAGAGAGTTCTTTTTTCTTCTTTTTAGTGTCATTTTCTTCGCAATTAAAAACATTAGTATGTTGGCAGTTGCAAGGGCAGAGAAGTTCTGCATAAGCATCTCAAATTTTGGTAACAAAACGAGGTAAGTTTTTTCCCCAAGAAAAGACACAGCAGGTTTCCTCTTGTGCACTTCCTCTGATAAGACTTCACAGCAGAGCATCTCACAATCACAACCAAGAGGCATGAGGTAATATGGGCAAGAGGCACATCAGTAATACGGACAAGGCAAACCCCACAGATTTATTTTGTTAAGTAGTATCTGGAAGATTAAATTGTGGCAATGGACCAGTTTTGTCTTCGTGTCCCCTGCCTTCCTGTCAAGCACTGAAAAAATTTATCTACCCTAAGAGTAGGACATATTCCCTTCATGATACAGTCTGCAGAGTAGTGACTAGTTACATACTACTGGTGTGTAGCATCAAATCTCCAAGCAGTCATGCCACTAAATTACTAGATGCTGGTATGCTGTTTTTTCCTGCCTGCAACACATCCTGCTGTGAGCTCTGTGCCACTGCTGTAGGGGCCTGTATTGCCTGAGCTGAAATACCACAACCAGGGTAGAGCAGGAAGGAGATCCCTGCCATACTGACATACTGCCCTACCAAAACATTTTGTCCTGAAATAGGTTTATTACTATATATTCTTATGTGAGATAAGCATTAGTTTTGTAAACAAATCAGACTATAATCCCGGCCAGTAAGCACTTTGATGCCTTCAAATTTGTAGCAACCAAAAGCTCTCTTTAACAGAATATTGAGAAGAAGGATGCTCATTTGGTCTCTGTCGTAGTTTGAGGGAGAAGTGAATTTTTTCAGGAAGTTGCAGTCAAGCCAATCAGTGCTCAGACTTGCATATTGGCACCTGGACTGACCATTGATTGTTTGTATACGCCTCTGAGAACACAGGAGGTTAAAAGCAAGAAGTCCTGAGAGGCTCTTTCTCTTTGGTTCTGGTCAGCGAGGAGTGCAGACCTCCCCTGCCCAGCCACAGGCTGCATGGGGGAGGGTCGGAGCCATGCGGCCAGGCTGAGGTAGGCCAGAGCCCTGGAGG
>VXBC01009551.1:286649-304546 GCA_013399945.1 Ploceus nigricollis
GATGAGTTGAGAATTGATTCTTTGAGTGATGACTTGATTGGGAACCCGAGGTGCTGTCTGATTGTGGAAGGGTGGAAATTGGGGGAGGAGTAGAAATGTTTTGGGAGGTTTTCATTCTGTTTTCTGTGTGTGTTTCTTGTGATTTTGTAGTTTAATAAAGTTTTTCTTTCTATCCTTAAGTTTTGGGCCTGCTCTGCTCTGTTCCTGGTCACATCTCCCAGCAATTGTTGGGAAGAATATATATTCATGGGTGCACAGGCATTGCGCCAGCGCCAACCCATGACAGTGTCTTCAAATGACAAAAGGAGTTCTTTTTTGATGTCTATCCTTCCCTGATGGTTCACCCCACAGTGCATATGCAAAAAAAGTATGTATGTGCAAATATGTCAACACCTGCATGATCAAAATCTATTACAAAAACACTTAGTGCATCTTCCGAAAAGACACCACTTTCTCCCAAGCAGGTAGAGGATAATGACAGGAGTTAAAAGTCTGAAGTTATGAGCTAACGTATTTAGGCAGTTCCTGAAATACGTTGGAAGTTCCTGAATTCCACAACACTCTTTGGAAAGGATACATGCTGGAGCAATTCTTGAAGAACTGCATTTTGTGAAAAGGTGTCCACATTAGAGGTGTTCATGAAAGATTGTCTCCTGTGGGAAGGACCCTATGCTGGAGCAGGCATCAGTACTGGAGAATCTGGTTACAGTTGAATTCAGAAAGGAAAAGAACAAGTATTTTGCTTTCACTAGTTTTTCTTTATTGTGTCAATTTATGGAAGATGGATAACACATTAAAATTAGGTCGTAGACAAGAAATAAGATATTTCAAACCTCTTATCCAAGGGGAAGAAATCTCTCTCAGTCTATCAGAACTAATAAATAATAGTAGAATGTAATCATTACTGCCAAACGAGAGCTAATCATTTCCCCTTCCTTCCTGCCACTGCCTGCCATCTATACCCTAGCCTCCCCAGTTAAGTAATACTCCAGGATTAGTCGGACAGCACTCATAATCTCTGTGCGTCAGGTACTGAAGTCTACATAAGACATCTACTAGTGAGTTTTACACCAATAAATCACAAAAAACAATCCCAATGAACAATTTATAGTCAAGGGCCTTTTGGCAGATGCTTGGTGCTTGGTTATGCGCACAGCACTGTCACTCCAAGCATGTTCCTATTATCTACAAGTATATACTTTTCTCTTTCTCAACCTGATGGAGAGAGGAAGCTTGATTGTCTCACTGGGAGAGAGGGTTAAGGGCTAGAATGATAATGTATGTTTCTGGGAATTACTTACTGAGGAGGAACTACCACATTGAAAAATCAGCTTTCCTTTAGCTTTGAGAAAGAAGGTCTTCAGTCATCCCAGTCCTAACAGAGATAATATCAGAGTTGAGGTTCTGCTGTAGTCACACATTCGTCCTTCCAGAATGGTTTAAATATCATAGAGACTGTTAAAAGAACAGAAAATCTTTTTTTTCAGTAGCAATTTTGTCTTTAAATTTTCACCAAAAAAAGAAAATAAAACTGGTGTACTTCAATTTTGAGCAAAAATACATATTATGACTTTTAACACTGTTTATGTTGACATTGAAAAAATACACCATAAGAGAATCTGACCTTACTGCTAAATATTGGGGGATTTTTTTGCTTATGCAACAAATTATTTTGAAAGCATACTAATTAGACCTAGTTATGAATGTTGCATTAATTATAGAAATGTTATGCATCAGTAGTATGACTAGAAAGCTTTTAAATTATAAAATAAGGCTATAGCCAAGAAATTAATTGCATAATCTATATTAATTCACTTGCTATTTGAGTTACTAGGGGTTTTATTTTATAATTAAGAAGCTTTCCAAGATATTACTTCTATGGATCATTTATATATATAGTGAGAACCTGCATGAGTTAATTTACAGATAATCAAAATCACAGCCTTTTCTACAGAACAAATTAGTTATAGTAAAATAATTAAAACCTTCATAAATTATGTTGAACTGGTCAAAATAATGACCAACTCCTGACTCAGCAAAAACGTATTAGCTTTGTGCATATTGGCACTTCCATTCAGATTTTACTGATTAGTAATTTCATAATTAAAAAATGAATGAAAAATAGCTATTCATAAGCGTATCTTGAGCTGAAAGCAAATTCTAAGTGATAATTCTAAGTGATAATTCTAATTTTTGAGACAAATATGTTCTTCTGTGTTTTCCATCTCCTGCTGCCTTGCAAGAAGTAAGAGGAACAAAGGGTAGATACAGAAACCATGGAGCTTCTGTAAGTTGGGCAGCTGAGATAAGTGTTGCCAAAACCTTTAGTCCAAAAAATCAAATGGTGCATGCTCAGCTCAACTACCTCTCCTCTGCCTGACTGCCATTTACTTCAGATAACTTGCTGCCCTAAACATCAGTTCCAGTATGGAATATGTGACCAGTCCACATGATCCCAGAGGCATCAAGAGGTGATGGATGGGACTGAGGCATCTCGTTCAAGATGAACTCAGATAAATTTGTTTTCTGTAAATGTGGGTTTATGTAAAAGGGATCCAAGTGACAGAACTATTTATCAAACACACTGAAAGGTATGTCATTGTTTAGGAATGGTATTGCCCAATTTAGTACTCCCAAAAAAGAGAACACCAAAAGCCTTTCTGCTCCTTCCTCTAATGGCAGACGCAAAAGGCAGGGATCGTGGGCTGAGACAAAAATTTTTTTCTAGTAACAGGAATGAGACAGGAGAAGCAGCAGGATCAGCCTAATCATAGTTTTGCTGTACTGGAAAGCATTACAAGGATATGCAGCATTTTTAATGAAGGAAAAAACCTTCTTTGCATTCAAATATTGCAAAGAATAAACACACTTTTTTAATGCCACTATATCCAAAAATGAACTTTGCTATCACCATCATAAAAACTTTTCTCAGAAAATTAATATTTTAAGGCACATAGAATATCTGAACTTAGATCTGAAATTTTCAAAATGAAATTATCAATCTTTGGAGGTAAAGAAAGAAGTCTATATTTATTTTTTTCAATTTTTTTTTTGTCTTGGGTGAAATTCGAAGAGAAGTTTGTTTTTCGCAATTAAAATATTCTTTATTGTTTTGAAATACCTAAATTTATTTTGGATCTTTTTGAGACAATATTTTAAATAAGTCTTGTTCTTACCGAAGAAGAAGCAGAAGAAGAAGAAGAAGAAGAAGAAGAAGAAGGTATTGTTGTTATCCTGCTAAAATTTTTGACATTCAAATTTCTTTTATTTTTTCAAGAATAAGCTAATCTCATAACCTATGTGATGTAGACAAAAAAAATATGATCAGAATTTTGGTGGAAAACTTTCCTTATGCAGAATGAATATCCAGTATGATATTCTAGTTCTTATATGACTAGAACTCAGTTTTGTGGCAAAATAAAATGGGAAACAATGTTAGACTTTAAGCCTCTACTTTTTCTATAAGCATTTTTGTAATACAAAGCAATGATAAAAAAAGTCTTATCCCAAATTTGATTAGAAACGCTGCAATCCTAATTATACATTGCTACTTTTCGTTAAAAGTTTCGTTTGCTACAGGCCTGATCACAGGTGCTGCCCCACCAAGGTGAAAGATGTTCCATGTACTGCAGGCAGTCTCTTTTGTACATGGGGAAAACAGGAAAGGTTACACTGGGGCTGTGATGTCATAACCCAGTGCTGGAACCTCTTTCCCAGCCAAGACACCTCACATTAGGCTGATGCATTACCCTCTTAAATTCCTGAACTCAGATTCCGGGGAGGATATTGCTGGAAGGACATAAAATAGGAAGCAGTGGAGAGAATCTCATGTCCCAGAAAATCAAACATGGAACAATGTGAAGGCATTAGAGGGGTAATTAAATTGGTACTGGAAGAGAAAATGAATGAACCACTAAGGAGATGTGGGCAAAATCAGTCAGTTTCACAGTTCTCTCTGTTGTTTTCTGTTCCCCTCAAGAGGGGTATATCTGCATTTTCTGTTCAAAATTGTAAGCATTCTAATGATAGTGCGTTGTGCTACTGGCAAGAGTTTAGAGGCTGCAGAAAACCATATTTTATGAGTTTATTGTTTATCCATGTTTAACAAAACATTAGGAAAGGGAAAAAGTGGGAAACTGAAGAGAAGTATCTGCCAGTGAACACAAACACTATATCAGGGCCTGGAGGGTTGTCAGTGGGCTTTATATAACTTTTAAAAATGTGAGCCTTAAACTTCACAAATTAAATTAATTTCAAGTGCTATAAAAATATTTTTAGAGCAAACCAAGAATGAGAAAAATCCAGAGCTAGAACAAAATGCCTGAATGGAAGAGGTCCCTGCTGGTGAGCAGAAACTGGGTCCTCTCCAGCCTGTCATATCAGGACACCAGGACCAGACACAAGTCCTCTTGTACAGCTGGATTTAGCCAAATAGGCTTTGGCAAGCAGAGGTACTCTTTGCCAGGATGCCAGGAAATACACCAGGTAACACTGTCACCATTTACCTTACGATCCACAGTTTTGTTCAAGAGCAGCAAAGACTGAAACACTAGTTTGAGAATTCATCCTACCACAAGTATGAAAAGCAGACTTTGAATTTCCAGTATCTCTGCCAGCTGGCAACAAACGGAATTCAAGATGCAAAATGCATTATGGAAATCAGATAAAAGGATGGAAAAAAGAGGGTTTTTAATTGAAAAGGAAAGAAAAATTTATTGAGTTTTAATGTGAAACATTTTGTAGTCCCACTACTAGGAGAAAGTAAGTCACTTTCAATGACTTTTGTCACTTTTTCAAATAGAAGGAAGCTTGTAAAGCTGATATATTTATAAGATAAAAGATCTGGAAAGAAACACTGACCAATTGCAAACATGTGAGGGAGGATAATTGCAAGTACTGAGCAAAATAAAACTCTAAGAATTTTAAAAAATATTCTTAACTTTCATATGACAAAAATGTTAACACCATGAACACTTTTAATGCTGTGTCTTTGGTTTTTCCTTTCAGTTCTTCATTAGTTTTTCTGCTGCTCAAAACACTCAACCTCACTTTGAGTAAGTGTTCAGTGTTGAGCTCCATATAATATAAACAAGATATAAAAATGTTGGAATATGTCCCAAGGTGGACAAGAAAGACGGTTAAAGGAGTAGAGGGTATGACTTCGTTCAGATTACAGAAAAGGAGGCTGAGTCATGAACTCATTGCTGTCTATGATTTCCTCAGGATGGGGAGCAGAGATGGAGGTGCTGATCGCTTTCTCTGGTGTCTGGTAGCAGGACATAAAGGAATGTTAGAGCTGAATCAGGGGATTTCAGATTGGGTATCAGGAAAAAGGTCTTTACTGAGAGTATTATCGAGCAGTGGAAGTGCTCCCTGGGGGACAGGTCATGGCCTCAAGCATGTAAGTCTTCAAGAAGCATTTGGGCAATGCTCTTAGACACATGGTTTAATATGTAGGTTGCCCTGTGTAGAGTTAGGAGGTGGACTCAATGATCATCATAGGTCCCTTCCAGCTCAGCATATTCTTTAAGTTCTTAATGAATTTTTCTTCAATTCCAAAAAACTAAGGGACATATTTTCCCTCTCAGTAGCTTTGTGAAAATCAAGCTACAGTCATATCCTTTACTTACTCTTCCTTAAATGGCATGCCATCCAAAACTACAAAAAACTGTGTTAATGCATTTTATTGGTATTTAAAATCCTTGATTCAACTGACATTTGTCAAAACTTAATGAAAGCATCGATGCAAGTTTCTTTCCAATAAAATCTTGCACTACAAAAAAAATGTCACAACACCCCTAAGATAGAAGTGGTGTCTTCCTAAGTTGCTTTGAAATTTGTTTCTTCTTTCCCACAAGAGGCTGATCTCTGAACAAAGTCTGTGGGAACTGTGGTCAGTATACTCGGGTATATTCAGCATTCAGAATTTAAGAAAGTGAATTATCAAGCAGAGCAATTTCTGTTTTCTACTTGAGCAAGAAAAAAGAGCTTCCTCTTGTCAGTTAACAGGTAGGATAGGTAACACTTTGAATTAATAAATCCTTGTTAATGGACTGGTGCAATAATTCTCAATTTTGTTCCAAAAAATGTTTTCTCTTATATGTTACTCTGCATAGCTCCTCAGAAACACACTGCAGTAAGTGAAAAGAAAGTTACAAAGAAAACAGAATTAATTGCTTTGACAGGTTGCAAAAATAGTACATACGTAGTCCCTCAGGGGTAGGTTCTTAGCTTCTTACAATTTTCCTGTCTCCAAACAAATGTTTCATTCAAATAATGTTACGTATCATTACAGAAATTTTATTTATGATGTTTCTTTACTCAGTAGTACAATTGTAATTCTGTCTAACCATAAATGTTTTTTACATTATTGTACTTTTTCCCCCCATATTTTTCTGCATTGTTCTATGTGCCTAACACACTTTTCCCTTTTGGAAACAGTGGTGGGATTTAAAAATTTTTAGTTTTTAATCCTGCTTCCAGAAAGTGACATATTATTATAAAGACTTGTTGCAAAAATTAGAAAAAAACAATGGGAAGATTATTTTCCATGAGAAGGAAGACAGTTCCAAGAGTCATCCATTTTTATACCCATCTTCAATTTTTATCTTTGAAAAAATCTGAAATTATGAATTCACCTTTTTCTTCAAAGCAGGAGCTGAGGGATACCAAACTACATTATCATTTCCAGGTGGAAGATTTAAAATTACATTGTGTAGTGGTCAATGGACTGGAACAGCAGCTCTGCAAGCTGATTCTAAATCTACCTGTTATGCTAAAATGATCAAGTATTTTTAGTGCTTTATCTTCATTCCCACACTTGTTAAGTCGTCCAAATGACAATCAAATGATTGTCATCCAAATGTTAATTTGTACATTCATAGCAGGGCGACAATGAAAATTAATCTGATTTTGCATTAAAGTAAAAATTTACATGATGATGTAGATAGAAGAAATTCACACATTAATTACAATGAGTTTTAGATTTTTCATACTCCTCTGAAGAGTGATTTTTTAAAAATATTATTTCCTAAACTATTCAAATGATGGATAAGTGTATTTAAATGCAGGTAATATATATTCTATAAAACATGGGGACAGTCAAGCTGTTTATGTAGGAGATTAAAGATCAATATTTCTGTGTGTCCTTCTGACCAACTGTCAATGTTTGATTTTGGGCAATTAAAGAAGCTTTATTTTGACGCCATTCTTAGCACTGCAAAGCTAGTTATTTATGCATAATGAATATTTGAAATATATTTGGATGAACCAAAAAGATACAAGTAGCAATTTTACTTGTTTATATGTCACATATTTTTTTTTTTATGAAATGCAAAGAAAGTGCAAACTACGCTGCCTCACCCTCCAGTTCTTCCCAT
Organism: Ploceus nigricollis; assembly: GCA_013399945.1. NCBI lineage: Eukaryota > Metazoa > Chordata > Aves > Passeriformes > Ploceidae > Ploceus > Ploceus nigricollis. The sequence continues at coordinate 294,029 of VXBC01009551.1, forward strand.
TAGTCTTGTTTATCACTTGTCCTTTAGGAGGACTGTCTTTGCTAACAAACTGTCTGAATAAAAGGTTTTTTCAAATATAAATCCTGGTGCTGAACTCAGTTAATATAGCTATTCACACAATTTTCTTTAAAGCCTTTCTAATTCAGCAGTATATAGCTCATTTCCTCCATACCTGGAGTTGTAAAGTACCTTAAGAAATTTCTTGCTGAAAACAAAGGTAACTGCTAATATAAAATCAGTTTAAAGGCTTCTATTAGAACGGTCTGCTTCTTCCTTGAATATAATGCGAATTCCAGCTGTGATTGTCTCATTCACCTACCTAAAGACTAAAGTTGCCATAGGTGACAGCAAATTCTTCCTGCTTATCTGTGGGACTAGCATCTTACTCTATAACATGCTTATTTTCCCGCATTGACAAGTTGTTGACTCGCTGGACAGAATGAGAAGCGAATGTGGAGATCACGCATCAATCACCTTCCATCACATTCCCTAGCCCAAATGTCAGTGATTGGACAAACCTGCTTTGACAGGCATCCTGTCTGGACAAACAGCTTGTCAGTTTTCTAATGGGATTCAGCTGCTCTCTCACCATAAGCTTCAAAACCTGAGTTACTTCAAATATTCCCCAGGGGAAATGGGTGAATTTGAATGAACAGAGAAGGCATGGGAAGGGTGGGGTGGTGTCATTTTGGCAATTTTAGAGTAAATTATAACTTTCTGAACTTTACTTTTGAAAATTATTTTGCTGTAACAAAAAAAGAGAAGAATTGCATATTTAATACTGACATTAACCTACAGCTGTTATGGTAAATTCTTCTTTTAGCAAAAGCATGGTTCAGGAGATGTCCCTGATACTGAGGTCATGCCCCTTATTTAGGGGACAAGCAACTTTGAGAAGCATTTACATGAAGAAACTAAGAAAACAACCTTTCCTATAGCAATCAATGCCCATGATACTCATCACAGTCACATTTGAGGGATCAATTTAATTCAAGGTATGTTTTCAGACCAAGGATGTTTGCTCATTAGAGAAGTACATATTAGAGTACAAGCAAAATATAGCGCAGAACTATAATGTTTTCTTATTAAATGCAATACAAAAATAACTACTTGTCTTGCACAGGGACACACTTTATTACTACATTGGGACTTTAATAAGAAAAAAACAAACACATAATACTGCATTGCAGCCAGAAGCTATGATTTATATCCTTGAAAAAACATAAATAAGAAATGTTTTACAAAACAATACAATTTTTTAAAATTAAACCTAAAAATAGTTTCGTCTCAGTTTTATATTGATCTTCTTATAATTATAAACAGTGAACTTTTAGAAAAATCTAACAATGACAGTAAAACATTTCAAGTAAGCATAAATCAAAAAATGTTAAGTATAAATTTAATCCTAGAAAATTTTATTGATTCTGAATCATACATAAATGGACAATTACCTTGCCAGTTTGAATGCCTAGAGATTTGGATTAGTTTACTAAGAAGGCTGTAAATGAATGGCTCAAGTGGTTGTTACCAGAATACAAAATTCTGTCAATAAAAAGTCAATTGCTATATAAGCATAATTACACATGCAGTATTTATGCAGTAATTTTTCATAAAATCTTACATAAATAATTTTGCTTATTAACAGACAAACTCAACACTAACAATCTTACTTAATCCTGTACAAGTCCCTGGATGTTGACACAGAATCGTGAGTGTGCAGCTCACATTGCAGGAGCAGAGTTCAAGTATAATGTTAAGAACACCTCAGAAACCTGATGCTACACGGTGTTTCCACTCAACTGCCATTTGGCCATTGTGGTTCCATTCCTTCCACTGCACAAGGTAACTTTTCTGCCCTTTGGCCACTCTGTGGCGTAGACCTTAAGTCTGTAGGCATTTCCCAGTCACATCAGCGCCTCCATTTTCAAAGACAATCTCGAATCATTGTAAAGCTCCATATATTAACTGTAATTTCCCCCCCGCCATCCCCACTGCTACTATACTATTTCTCTTTTAAAGAGAGACCAACTATAGCAGGAAATTAAACAAAGTTCTTGGAAAAAAAATAGTATGGTAATGAAATATATATACTGATATTTTTCAAATTACTCTTGTAAATGACAGTATTTCCTTTAAAACATCCCAAAAAATCTAATCTCCAGCATCTTAGCATAAAGAACAAAGTACAAATCAAAGTGGAAAAAAATGCACCCTAATACATCAGGGAGAAAAATACGTGTAGATAATGGAATGATTTCAGAACATGCACATAACCCAGAATAAATTTGAAGCTGCTATGATTCATTGACACAAACACTTATTTTTCTGGAAACAATCTTAATATTTTACCATTGATTTGTCACAAGAAAAATATTCTGAAGACAGAAGACACATCATAAAACAGCTCTATAAAAGAGATGTATTCAAATAGTTTGGATACAAATTTAGCATTGAAGAAACATAACAAAAAATTACACACAAAAATTGTAGATTGATCCAGAATCTCCTCATGTATCACCACTTAGTGAACACCAGTAGTAGCAATGACAAAAATACCCACTTTTGTGTGAACTCAGATGATTGTATGTGGGAAGGCCAGAGAATGTGAATGTGAGGATCTGATCATGTGAGGACATGATCATGTGAAAACATGATAATTTACTGGGAGATTTAACCATGACAAGCTCCCAAAATTCCATGTTCTTGTGTTATAAAACACAGCTTTTCGAGGAAATTGTCCTGGTTTCCTATCAGCAAATCTTAGTACACAAAGTTCACTTCCACCGAAATGGAAGTCTCCAAGGACTAAACAGCGACTCTTGTTAAGAATATTTTGAGTCTAGTTTTGCAATTATTGTTTCATAGGCTGATTATTAAGAATTTTGACTTAATCTGTAGAGGATCCAAGTGATTAAAAGTCTAGTTAACTAGAAATTCTACTTAATTGAAAGCTATGGTAATTGTCAAAAGTTCTGTACAGCAGTAATCTACACTAACTGTTGCTGTAGATAAACGTAAGCTTTGCTCACTGTTAAAACATTTATTTAATAACAAAGCTGTAATTTATTTAATAATAAAGCTCAGAACCATGTGGCCAGCCCTCATTCTACCAAGGAGCCCTAAAACATGTATGTATGTTTTATGTAAACCACATATATGTGTATATAGTATAAGTAGCATATATAAATAAGTATTATGTAAAGGATGTAGATATATAGATGCATATAAATATTTATGTAAAACATATATAGAGATATGTTTTATATACACATATGCATACATATGTTAAAGTGTTCTCCATTTGTTCTGCCACCACAAGTTTCTGTTACTTTCTGGAGGAACAGATCAGAGTATGCAGCTTATAAAGAAAATTCACTTAATATTCTTAATTTTCTTGCAGTTGTGTAAGCCAAGTCTATGACAAGCATTCAGTCCAAGCCCTGACCCTACACATCAATGAAAATAAAATTTCTAGGTATAAGCAAGTGTCTAGGAAATGGCCTAGAAAACTCTGGTCCCAATGTATTTTATTTTTAATTGGGATAAATGTTATGTGTCTACCAAGAACAGACTTAAGTTGCAGGCAGGTTCTTAAGAAAGGTAGATGGAAGAACAGACTAAAACTGAGAGAGGGAGAGGAAAGGGAATACAGATGTACAGGCAGAGAAGATTGTGGCTATAGGCTGATAATAGGGAAGTCTGAGAAGCTTTGGGATAGGTGGAGCCTTCTAACACCATTGCGTCCCTAGGGAAGGCAGGAGGCCTTTCGTTAAAAGAAAAGCAAATACAGTAAGATGTCATTGCTCCTAGCACTGACTATTAACAGCGAGAGACCAGTTTCACAGAACTGATTTTCAGGGGATCTTCATTTTGATGAGATCTTTTTCATTCCTTCCTTGTAGGACAGAATTATAAGATGCAAAATCTTGCATGTCAGCAGGTTTGCTCTGTCTTTAAGGAGATAGAAGGGAAAACCCTGTCAAGACTGATACCTAAAATGAAAATGATACAGTACTCTGCATGACAGCTTGCCTTTAAGATGTGAGGCATGTTTTGTTTTCTCTTTTCTTTTCTCTCCATCAAATTCATTGTCTACCTTACTTAGTAGCATGGTAAAAAATGAAAAAAAAAACTTAAGTTTAAGGAGCCTTTAAACTTCCAGACAGTTTTAGGTGGGGATTGGTAACTGTGCTTTTTCTTTTACTGTTCCATATATGACCTGACCACACAATCCCAGTAACAATTTGAGTTAAATCTCAGCCACAAGTCATGTAAAAAAGTTTCTTTACATAACATTTGCACATTTTTTCAAATCTGTACGATCCACATATTTTGTCCTTATCTCAGAAAAGCAAAGTAAGAGTATAATGGCTTCATACAGCAAAAATATATATGCACAAGCTGTTAACAATATTAATTCTAGTGTAAAAAAGAAAAAATTGTATGCTTTATAGGGTGTGTATATATATACACACATCTATGTACCATATATATCTATATATCAATCTATATATATATATATGTGTATGCAGTGTATATGGTTTCTCTACCATTCCTAAAAATTATTATTTTAGGCAGAAATTCATCTAATCATTTAAAAGTAGCATTTTTCTAAGTAAGATATTTTAACTGCTAAAAACTAGGAGCAACAGACCTCATCTAGAGAAAGAGCTAGGGTGTTTGCAGGGGTTTTTTTTTGATTATGTGTACTATTCTGTAAGAAGTATAGATTTGGAATAATGTGCAGAATTGGCATGAAGTGCTGTCAACACAACTTCTATCAAATATATTTATTGATTTTATTAACTGCTCTGATACTCAGTTTGTCTACAATTAAAGAGGAAAAATCAAATTAAAGCCTCAAGTAAAGGATGCAGTTAAACAACAGCTCCACAGTTAGGAACACTGCAAATCCATATCTGAACAATGACAGAAATCTATTTTATTTCAATACTGTTTTACTTTATTAAGCACTGAAATATGCAATGTAGGAATATTCGAGATAGAAATCTACCACATTAAGAAAGAAAAGCCAGGTGAAAAGCATGGCTCTCTCTCAGCCAGAGCTCATGTGAGTGGCTAAAAAGAATCTGGAATCAGGTAGGACTCACAGATGGTGGTAGCATGTTAAGGTATGTGTTTGTACAGACAGACAGAAAGAAAGGTATAAGTGGTATAAATGGTAATAAAGGTATAATAAATAATAGCAAATATATTCTATAAAATGTAAGTCAAGAAAATTATTTGGCAAAACTTTTGCATATATCTGTTCATAAATTGTCTTGTCCAGAGGAATAAAACACAAAACAAAAGATGAAATCTTTGGATTGTATGTGCTGTTGAGTATTATGAATACATGAAAAGTGAAGAAAATAGAACTTTAAGAAACAAAACTTTATCTAACCTTTAATTTAATTTTCAAATCCTTTGATAGGCTTTAGAAATGTCACAGGAAACTTGGCATTTTCTGTTTATTACTTAATGGCTTTTCCTGGCTTCAAAACCGCAGCTTAATGAAGCTCTAACATTTATAGATGCTAAGATCTTTATTTTTGTGAATTTATTGCATTTATAAATTATGTGAAAAGAAAGTCTCCTCAAACTGAAGTGCTCTAACAGAATGAGTAGTTATTCTTGAACAAAGGCGCAGTAAAAGGCTTTAAAAGATAAAAAGAGCTGAGTATGTCAAAAATGTTGTGGAGAGATAAAGAAAAAGACCCTGTAAATTTATGTCAATAGGAAAGCCTCTCCAGGGGACTGTTAAGTTTTGCTGTGGTCCAGGGAAGGTGCTTCACATGACAGCCATGCAATGTGCTACTGATTTGCAAACACTTGCTCTGGCTGGGATTTTTCTTTGCAGTAAGAAAATAGACATGAGGGATAAACAAATGTCTCAGTTTTGCTGCTGATAATTTCTTTGGCACTATATTATAATGCCCGTAACAATGGAATATTATGACTAGTATTGGCTCAGGTAACATACTGAGCAATAGGTAAATCCTTTGCTACTTCTAGGTAGTAGAAGTAAATCAAGTAAGCATATATTAATCATTTCAGATTAAAGGCTACAGAATTTTGGTGCAGTTCCAAACTCTTGTATATGGTGGATTTCCTGGATTTCACACAAAAGAGTAAAACATTTCTCACAATTCTCTTGGGCATACTGAAATAATGTAAGAATTTTAACTCTACAGGTCTGCCTCTAATTTAAAATGTGTAATTTCATTCTTTAATTGCTGAGAACCAGGAAAACTATGCTTCTCATTCCACAGTAGAACATGAATAAGTTATATAGGATTTTGTGTAAAGAAAGGAATGCATCTGAATCATTGCTCATAGCATCTCTTTTTTTCATTCCAGTTGATATCATAATAGGTTGTGATCTTACTTTAGGCAAGCACAGTCTTTATTGAGAGACCTCCATGATTATTGTTGTTAATCCAAGGAGAGTTTCACGTATTGGATACAAAATTTCTCTTAAAAACATCTGCTAGGAAAAAGTAGCCATGATAAGAAATACTTATACGATAATATTTTCAGCTTGTCCTTATGTATATTCATTTGTAAGGGCAGAGAAAATGTTAAGTAGGAAGAAAAGCTATCTCTTAGGTAAAATTCCTGGAGAACCTTAGTCACTGTCAGCACTGACAGATGAAAAATCTATCACTTTTAAGTGAATTTAGTGGAGAAACTTGTGCAATATTTTTGTTATTTATCCCCTGATTCTTCCTAAATATATGCCTGAATCCTGAGAACATGGGTAAAGTAGGATTGAATAAACAATCTTTTACACTTGCCATCAAATTGAAACAAAATTAAACGTCAGTTAGCATACTCATATGGGGAAGCAAAGTGCAGGTAAGTATATAAAAAAAAAATTTGAATGTTCAAAATGTATTAACCACTCACTGAAAGTGAGTCATTTGTTTTATGAGAAGACCTAAAACAAGACAAGTTTAAGTTCAATGGCCAGTTAAAGTTTTTTCCTATGATGATATTTTTTTAAATTACAGCTTTAAAGCCCAGACACATGGGAAAGCCATTAAGGTAAAACCTATTGTAAACTCCTATAATGGAAAAATATCAGCCAAGGAAAACAGAGAAACTTGATGCTCCTTCTTCCAATAGTAATTAAGTTGATTTCACTGAAAGGGAAAATAATAAAAAAAAAAAAAAAAGAAATAAAACCATGTCAACTTGTTACTCTTGTGAAAGAAAATGAAATAACAATATTAGTTTTTACTTTAATTTTCAGTTGAAAAATATTTCTATATTGATTTTTGTACTTTTCAGCCAAGTAATCTCTCTCTTAGAGATTTTTTAATATTTTTATGCCATAATTCTTATTGTTCTACTAGGAATCCATACCAAGAGTTATACTTTGTTTAATATTGACCTAAAAATAGTGCAGTAATTTAATCTCTAGGCAAACAAAATGGGTAGCATAAATATTTTTTCTTGATGTTAAATGTGCAACAGTTCCCTTTCAAAAACTCATCTATCACTCTAGCTCAAAGCCAGTTTAAACAGTTGGGCATCAAAACACTTAAGGTCCATTTATTGCTTATTACTTTAGCTATGTTTGACTGAACAGTCACATTAGAATTACTATGGGAAAGATATGGTCTTTTCCTCTTTCTTGCACTGATGCACATCTGATTGCTGTTAAAAAAAACAGGCACAGCAGAAAATTACTCACTTTTTCATTTTGTTTTTCTTTTGCTATTTAGCCTCCCGAGATGGTTCACAGTAGGATCAAATAAGAAGCAGCTGAGTTGCTCATAAAACACAGCCACATTTATGGGAATATTAAGCAGAAACCGAGGAGCAAAGAGTATTTTATTTTTTTATTATGGTAACAGAAACATTCCTACAAAGCTAAAGCTTGCTGTGATTTTTATCAAATCTCCTTCACTCGGAGAATCATCTTTGACCAGGAACATGACAACCAAACTCATGTGAAAAGCTATCCCCCCCATCTTGAAGGAAGTTTGGAAGCTGAGTTCTTCCACAATAAAACTGGAATATCTTGTTCTAGAACTTCTGCACTATCACTGCCACCTCTTCTACACTATTACAGCATCACAGCTACAGAAGAAGTGTTTTACCTAAATCAGAGCAATATAAACTCAAAGTCAACTGGTTAGAGTCTCACTTACATTAATACATCATCATGAAATGCAAACATGTCAGACCATTATATTCAAACACTTGGAAAGTTACTATTCAGACAATAAAAGCTTAATATAGGGATGGGGTGTGTCATCAAAGCCCAAAGTGCTAATATGTCTCTAGTCAGCTGTCTTTACAGCCTCTTTCCATTCACTTCATGCAAACCACAGTTCCCAGAAATGTGAATCTGCTTGCCCCTGATACTCTTCCCACCCTATATGGGAGCTACTAATTTTGAGACTAAGCAGGAGCAATTTTAATAAGCATATGCTCCTTTTATAGCACTAAGCATAGTGATCCCAAAAATAATCTTTTCAGAGCATTGCCTACTTTGTGAAAATATAGCTCTATCATCATCACTCTAAAAAATTTGAAAAAAAAATAATCTGAACAAGTCTAAAAAAGAAGTAAGAATATTAATAACATTTTTTTCTGATAAAATGCAAGAATCTGTTTTAAATTATGACAAAAATCATAAATATCTTTGTTTAAAAAAGGATACATTTATCAATTTCAAATAAAATAATATTTAAAGTACTATATATAAACTAATTTTTAGTGTAAACACAGCTGTAGGTGGTTTTTTTGTGTTGCTGTCTTTTAACTACATCTCGTTGAATGAAAAATAATTATACTTACAAAAAAGTCAAGAATATTTATTCTATTTGTATGTATCTAATTTTTGCACTTAGAATTTCTAATTAGCTCTAAAGTTTCTTTTAAAATCTGTTTGATTTTTGTTATTTCCTCTTTGGCACTACTGAATGAATCCAGATTTAGGGAGTCCTGCTTGCTTGATGTGCTGGATACAAAGATTTGAAGTATGTAGAAGCACATTGGCATGTACTGCACACTGCTCTAAAGGCTGGATACAGCTCTACAAGCTGTGTTACTACTTTATTGAATACTAAACACCCAGCAAGGTCACTCCCAATATCAATAAACAGAGTAATTTCATAAGTTGTAAACAATACATAAAATGGATTCTGAATGTTTCAAGAAAAAGAGATGTCTGTTTTCCTTCCCACTACTGAAAAAAGTCCTGAGAAGATTTATGTGTCAGCTTTTGAGTATCCAAAGGCAAAATACGCAATCCCTGACAAGCAGCTTGGTCCTAATGCCCTAGGAGAAGTATTAAACCAGGTGTTCCTCTGCTTACAAATCCTGTAAGGGGGATCCTTTCATGCCTACGTCATCATGTATCATGCCTACAAAATCACGCTCCACACACAATATTTGTGGTATTTTGGCACCAAACAGCCCAACAACCACTTCATTCCTTTGTGAAAGTTGTTCAGCTCCTTTTTTCAGCTTAAAGGTTGTGCATTATCCAGTTAAATGTTTTTGCACAGACAGGCAGACCCAAGAGTGACTGCAGTAAAGGTGCATTTCCCTTACTATTTCAGCAACACTATGTTTATAGCACATAGCACTGGCAGTGCTGATTTCTTGCTCATTCCTTGCAGTCAGAGGAAAGATCAAGGGGATCCCAGACTCGGCTCATCATGGCCTGTCAGCTCCATGGCACAGATGAAGATCCTCAAATTTACTCGTGGCTGATCCCCAGCCCAGATTGCCTCCCCTATTCTCCCTGACTTTATCAGAAACCCTCTAGTGTTCTGACTTGCATGCCTTCTGCTTTCTCAAAAAGCACTGTTGTTTCCTACTCCAGCTATGAACGGGTTGGATTTCTCAGTAGAGAGGTGCAAAGGGAGTCATAGCACTCACTTGCCACTCCTGAGACAAAACAGGAGAAGTTTTTTCTGCTGAAGAGGCTAATGATTTCCATAAAAGGGATAGGAGAAAGTGTTTGGTCCAGTTATTTTAAGGCAAAAAACATATATATTGACATTCTTTAATGTTACACATTACAATGGCAGCCAATGGCCGAGACCAACATTTTATAAGCATGTGTGAAGAAAATGAATGATTCAGAATGTTTCTACCTGCACTTTAAACTGTTGCTACCCAGATAAATCAATTCTTTGTTTCAGCCCACAAGGCCACTACTTCTGAGTGCAGAGTCTGCCCATCTGCACGCTGAGCAGGACAATAAAAAAAGATGCTGGTATACTTAATCCATCAATATTACAGAACCAAGGGATGAAAACAAGAAATGTCAATGAGACAAATGCTTATCAGACAAATCCTACCAGTCTTATTTTATGCAACCTGTTTGCCAGGCTGTGTCTCAAAAAAACTGGGGAGAAGAGGGATACCCACCTCCCTGTCTGCCCAGCCTGCTCTCCAGTGCAGTATTATCAAAACCTCTAGGTGTCTTCTGTCAGAAGCCTTTGTCCAGAGGGGTTTACTAAAATTTATTATAACTCAGAAGGCCAATAGAAT